>OY744542.1:69126573-69136573 GCA_963556195.1 Sepiola atlantica | reverse complement strand
TAGAAAATAGTTCCTTATTTATTACTGCGACAAGTATTGTCCAACTGAAATTCTTATTGACCCTTATCCTCGAGTTACTTTTGGCCTTGGTTAGTGGTGATGCGTCAGTATCATAATAGATTAATGAATAATGAAGATACCAGTTCTAGTTGTAACTTTACAGTTTTGAGTAATAGCTACCAGTTATCAAAAGCAAAATATAAACATGGCGAAGGAAAACAGACCTGAAATGGAAGCCTCACAGCAAATCTGTTGCTAAATTCGCCAGAAAAAAATTGGTTGGATCATTTTACCGCTCCAGAAAGTACCTAACCCTAAACCCTAACCCTGAATTCTAAACCCCAACGCTACACCCTAAACCTAACCCTAAACCATAAACCTAACATCCCCCTAACCCTAACCCTAAACTTTAAATCTAACCCCTAACCCTACCGCTAACCCTAACTCTAAACCTAAAACCTAAACCCTAACGCTAAACCCGAACCCTAAACCTAACCCTGAAACCTAAACCCTAACCCTAACCTTAACCCTAAACCCTAAGCTAACCCTTACCCTAACCCTAAAACCTAATCCTAACACTAAACCCTAACCCTAACCCTAAACCCTAACCTAACCTAACTCTGACCCTAACCATAAAACCTAAGCCTAACCCTAAACCCCAACCCTAACCCTAAACCCTAACCTTAACCCTAACCCTAAGCCTAACCCTAAGCCTTACCCTAAACCCTAACCCTAACCCTTGACACAATTCTCTACATGTATAAGAACTAGATACGTCTTAAGATATATTACCGCTGTCATATCTGTGGAGTTGCCGCTCGGGCGCTATGTCTAACCTTGACAAAGTACAAAACTGACCATTGCAATCTAGTGGGAGAGAGGGTAATACTTTCACTTCCCTGCAACCTCTTTTACACAGAAGAAATGTTGCTAACCCTTCTCAACTGCATCGTCACGTTCGTGGTAGTTTCTCAACTTAGTTCTAATCCTTGGTCTCCTTTGTAAAACATTCACAGCAAGAACTCGCCCATCTACAACCACAGCAAAGAACTTTCATTTCTATCTCTCTGTAGCAAAACCCAAACAGAACTTCCATGAACAAAGTTTCTTTCCTAGAGCATCCCATCTGTGGAACAAAATAGCACCGAGGCTGCTTCCCAACTAACTACAACATGGTCGTTTTCAAGTCTAATGTAAACAAATACTTGTTGAGCTGTCCTCTTGGATGTTCGATTAATCTTAATTAATGTTCTGGCCATTTCACCCATTGATATCCCAACCAACTGCTTCCCAACCGACTGTAGCATGGTCGTCTTCAAGTCTAATGCAAACAAATACTTATTGAGCTGTCCTCTTGGATAAGCAATTCCTCTTTGGTAATCATATGTCTATTCCACCCATTTATATCCCAACCAACTGCTTCCCAACTGACTGCAGCATGGTCGTCTTAAAGTCTAATCTCTGTATATTCCACCTGTTGTTTCTAAACTTCTCGTTGTGACGTTGATCGTCAAACTGACGATCTCTTTCCTTTTTATCCTCGAGTGGACAGCAAGCCTTGATAAGCGGTGACACGTTAGTAAAACAAAAAGCGCCAATTGCGTTTCCTTGGAAATCGATTACGACAGAAACGACAATACATCGATTATCTGTACTGAACTCGTTTGAACTAATCGCTTTCTCTCCTCGCCCGTGCACGAGGAAGTCGGGCTAGTGTTCAGCCTTCTCTTTGTATACATCTACAATTATTATAGACCATTCAAATGCTTTGCAACGCACAATGCTGACGAGGGGCGGTCATATCCCTCGTATGGGTTAACGATTTTCACACTCGGCTGATTAATTTAGCTAATAAACTGGTTCTCGATGTCGAGTGCCCGGGTAATTATGGGAAGATTATGATAAAACTGAAAATCAAAGGTTACAAAATTGGTTGGATATTATGACGAGCATTT
The DNA here is from genome assembly GCA_963556195.1 of Sepiola atlantica. Lineage (NCBI taxonomy): Eukaryota > Metazoa > Mollusca > Cephalopoda > Sepiida > Sepiolidae > Sepiola > Sepiola atlantica. Next base: position 69,134,618 of record OY744542.1, on the reverse strand, counting down.
TAATCGCCAAGGGAACAGTGCTGCTTCATCGATGAGAGTGCTGAGCAAATAAATAATTATATATATATGTATATATATATATATATATATATATATATATATAGAGAGAGAGAGAGAGAGAGAGAGAGAGAGAGAGAGAGGAAAAAAGAGAGATAAACATGCGACGATTGTCAAAATTTATTTCAAATTTCAATTGTTCAATGCAAGGTGTATTCAGTAATAAACTAGTGTTTATTATTCTTTCCTTAAGCCAAGGCTTTTCAAAGATCGAGATCTTATCATCAGAGGAGAAATACAGATAGATAAGTTGGCTTTCGAAAAAGCCAAAGTTCAAATGTTTGAAAAATCTCTACAATTGCTCTATCTCGTATATTGAGCTAAACCTCTTCACTATAGGTTCCATCTACTAAAAGTTTTACTTTTGGTTTATATTTGATCCTACTATATATATATATATATATATATATATATATATATATATATATATATATATATATATATATATATATATATAATTATTGATACTTTGTCCAATAATGGCTATCCTCTGGATGTGATTGTGTCAGTCATCAATAGGAAAGTGGCCAATTTTTCCGAGGAAAAAACTAGTACGGTGGCTAAATGTCCGATTTATATTTGTTTGCCTTGGTTAGGTACAGTAAGTGAGAAGTTCGCAAAACAAATCAGCTCAGGGGTGGAAAATTGTTATTTTTCATCTAATGTGCTGGGTGCGTTCTGTACAACACCTCTGTTACCATCCTCTCGAAAAGACGTCCTGCCCCCCCCCCCACCATAAAAATAATGTGATTTATCTTTTTAAATGTAATTGCAGTGCCAATTACGTGGGCCGGACGACGTTGAGATTAGACAACAGAGTGCAGCAACACATCCCCAGTAAAATCAGGAATGGAACCTTCCGGTCACGGGACGTTCTAAGAAACGCATACGGTTCTTCGATAACTGACCATCTAATAAATAACCCGTCGTGCACAACGAACTTCAGCACAGATTCATTTTCCATCTTAAGCTGTGCTCACTCATCTTATCATTTAAAAATCTTGGAGACTATCCACGTACGCCTCAGGAGGCCCTCCCTCTGCAAACAGAAGGAGTGTCTCTTGGGGTTGAGTGTGATTAGTCTCTAAGACACAACCTCCATTCCATATAACATCACGCTTATTTTATTCTAAATTCGAACCTTTCCCCCCTTCATAACATAATGCTAATTTCATTTTAAATATAAAAGGTTTTGATTCTATCCTACATTCTCACCCATATTTAAAATCCCACGATATCAGTCTTGTAAAGTGTGGGCGAAACTAGTCGACTGGCAATTTTTTTTTTATCCCCTAAATCTTTTAATTATGAAAAATTCAACACGTCTTCCCTTCATTATTGCACTAATAAAGTTTTTTACCCCCCCCCCAAAAAAAAATAATGATATATATATATATATATATATATATATATATATATATAAACATTCAATGAATTAAAATATTACAATTGTTCCAAGAATTAGAACATCAAGTCCAGTATGCCGTACGATTGTTTCCAAAACATTTTGAGAATTCTTTATTTTATTTTATAAATTTATTAATTTAGCTAATCCAAAACGTCTCTTCATCAGCGCCTTTAGCAACACGTCTTACAGAAAATCAAAGAAAAAATTAAAAAGCTCGTCGTAGAGAAACATCTATTGACAGAAAGAGCCACCGGTTGATATGTTTCCCTTCGTTGACGCTATCGTAGTGATATGCCTTCCATCTCATGTTTCTCACGAACTTGTTAATGCTTCCAATAAAGGCTCTTCTGTAGGTGTCTTCCGATGGTATGGGGATGCTTTTTGTAGACAGGGGTAAGAATTCTTTATGGAACATATCGCACAGTGTTAAGAATAAGCTCTACAATAATGGAACTTCAGTTTAGGTTTAAATCAAAAGAAATTTGGACTTTAACGGTGTGTATATGACCTAAGGCCGAGATGCATCAAGTATAAAGCCCCAGGAACAGACATGAATATATATATATATATAAGTAAATTACGTGTACAACAGAATGGTAGGATTAATTTTAGAGGTAGCATTATTAAAATCAATAAACAGACGAGTGGGAAAAAAAAAAAAAGGAAAATTGTTAAAATTACCTTAAGGCCTTGTCGTCTGACCCTCTGAGAGGAAATGTCAGAATGGTAAATTAAAAACTAAAAGTCGAATGAGAAATGAAGTTGGAGATTTTTAACGATTCAAAGCCACCATAACGTTGAGAGATTTAATTTTTTTTTTTTTTTTTTTTTTTTCCCCCTTTCTCATTCGTTTCCTCCAACTGAAATAAGTTTTATTATTTTTTTTTTTTTTCTCCCCCCTTCATTTCTCATTCGACTTTTAGTTTTTAATTTACCATTCTGACGTTTCCTCTCAGAGGGTCAGACGACAAGGCCTTAAGGTAATTTTAACAATTTTCCTTTTTTTTTCCCACTCGTCTGTTTATTGATTTTAATATATATATATATATATATATATATATATATATATATATATATATATATATATATATATATATATATATATATGTTCAAACGTATCTTTAACTTCTTTTGGATTAAGCAATTGTACGTTTGAATCTTGAACGCGTTCAGAACGTAATCAAATGCTTTGCGGTTAAGCAATCAAACTTTTGAATCTTGCACGTTCTTAGAACGTATTCACGCTCTCATGTAACATCACCATCTTATAGACGCTCATTTTAAGTTTTAAATTACCGGTCGTCATAAAAATAAAAATCAAAACTGAACAATAAAGACAAATATTTTTATGAAACCATGAGTAACACCGCCTGAAGATAATTTGAGGAATCAAATCGAAAGTACTCGCGAAAAAAGAAAAGAAACCTCACGGAACGTATATACAGCAACTTGACCGAAACACTAATTTGACCATGCGGAAAATTGAAAAAGTAAAAAAAGTCTTATCAAGTGAAACACTCCGTTTGCCTAAATGAGAGTATGCTGTCTAAATACATACAATATATATATATATATATATATATATATATTAGATCTGTATGGCTAGGTTTCCTTCCTCTTATCTAATTACTTTTCTGGTACCTAAGGTACTTAAGCTTTATTTTTTATTTATTTTTTATTTATTTTTTAATGCAACTTTAATTCCTATATAATTTTATTGCTAGCTACCATATTGCAGAATGGTTCTTGGATATAGTGTTTAGATAGTATTATTATTATTATTTTTATTTTTTTATTATTGTTATAATTAATGTTATTTGATATGCAAATTACTATATCATACGGTAGTCTTAAGGGTAATATATTATTATTATTATTTTATCATAATTATTATTTATTTATGTATATATTAGTGATATTTTAAGCTGAATTATTTCGACATTTGATTATTGGGAAAATGGTAGTATAATCAGTACCATTGGAGAGCCATGAATATTATAACTGTCCTGTTTTTAAATCTCCGAAACAGTTACATGGTAAACAGCTGATGATCCCCGTGTTAATATTAGACGCTTAAGGTCTCCTGTTTTTGTTTCACTCTTAGATAATTAACCCCCCCCCCTTTTTTATTTTTTTTTTATTTTTTTACTTATGTTTGTTCATTTATTAATTTTCCAACGAATGTTAAGTCTGCAATATCTTGGATTTAGTTAGTTTGTCTGGGAATTTTAACTGCATTTTACATATTTTTATTTATTTTTTTTTTTTTTTAATGACTCAAAGCTTCTTTAGACTATATATATGTATATATATATATATATATATATATATATATATATATATATATATATATATATATATTTGTACAGAAAAATTAGTACAACATCAGTACCGTCAGTTTCAAGCTCAGAAAGACTTAACCATCCGGCTCTCTTCAGCTTATGTTGTCACCTGTTTCATAAATGTGAAGTCACGTGTCACTCTCATTTGGATGCGTTATTTGCTTAGAGTGGTAGGTATATTTGTTTGAAACAAATATACATAACACTGATATGATACGTGAAAGATCTATTGAAAAATAAATAGAAAATTGTAAAGATTTATACCCAAAATATTGTCTTCGATTGCTTGTTTTTGATCATACTCTCTTTCACCATTATAGTTTACTGACTTTCCATCACCCTTAATTAATATCCGCATACACACACACACACACACACACACATACACACACACATATATATATATATATATATATGTGTGTGTGTGTGTGTGTGTGTGTGAAAAAGACAAACGAAAAAAAACAAATTTAAATACAGGAAAAAATCATCAAGAAACGAAGGATTTTACCGGTTTTGTTCGGATCAACAAAATTCTTCTAAAAAAAGTAAATATTTTACATTCATTCGATAACGGTAAAAACATAGAACGCACGAAGAGACGTAATTGGCACGTGTTTAACTATTTGAAAAAGAAAGAATAATTAAACGCGTTCAAAAAGAGGGAGTAGGAAAAAATATTTTCTGCATTTAAATTTTTTTTTTTTCGTTTGTCTTTTTCACACATCTTGTCTTTCACGGTATTTCATTCTATTATATATCGTGCATTTTATCCTCATTTATATATATATATATATATATATATATATATATATATATATATATGTGTGTGTATACATTTTTATTCATACAAACATTATTGGTTACATATGTGCATACATGTTTCGGTTGCACTTTTCCAAGAAAGTCAACCTCATCAGACCAAGAATCTTTCAGGAATGGATGGATTTGAAGAATTTTCTATCCTAAATAACTCTTTTTGGGGATCTAGCATCTTCTATTTCTTATGAAATAGAAGATGCTAGATCCCCAAAAATAAAAAGAGTTATTTAGGATAGAAAATTCTTCAAATCTATCCATTCCTGAAAGATTCTTGGTCTGATGAGGTTGACTTTCTTGGAAAAGTGCAACCGAAACATGTATGCACATATGTAACCAATAATGTTTGTATAAATAAAAATGTATACTTATAAACAGCTCTACTTGTTATTGAGCACTTTTTATAAACACTTGAGTTTCTACGGATTTACATTTACAGAAACTAATACAATACATGTACGATATATATATATATATATATATATATATATATATATATATATGAGATGGAGATATGTCATTTATTTGTTTATTTTGTCTTCGATACATTTGAACGAATTAAATTATTTATAAGAGCATTTTACGTTCATCTTAGTTGGGAATAATTTTCGCTTCAACAATGTGACGCCTTGAACTATCATTAAGGTATTCCGTATAAACATTTAAATTTGTTCACAAGTTATCATAAGCAAAACAAACAAATAAATGTCATCTATAAAAAAGCGACATATTCAAGCACTAGTGGTAGTTGGCTCAGTGGTAGAGCTCCAGGTTTCCAACTCTGGGACCATGGTTTCGAATCACGCTAGGTTCAGACACGCGGATGAATCGTAAACGACGAACATCGTATTCTGGAATAATTAAACTTTGAAAATGTACTTCGGAATTTTTTAGATGGGTGTTTTATCACAACGTTTCGGCCGATGTTACCTCCGACCTTCTTCAGGTGTACTTTGTCAAACTCGGGAATTTTTCTGTCGAACTCGAGAATCTGGACGGAATTTCGAACGGAACACATTATTTAATCCACGGGGGTAGCATGCTCTCGTTCCATCTGCTATGACTGGGAAGAAGTCTTCATTCGCAATTCTTCGTATCGTCCGCATTGAGGATTGAACCTTCAACCTTCAGATGACTGTCACTTAGAAAAGGGAAACCATCTACCCTTATGGGATGAAGTAAAAATTATAGATAGAGAAGAACGGTGGAGAGTAAGACGACTCAAAGAATCAGCGCATATGTTAGGCGACAATGACCTCCTAAGCAGACCTAGTATAGAATTCAATACAATATGGGAACCTATAATTATAAATAATAGATAAGTAGTGATCTATAGTGATAAGTAGTTAGATCCAAAACAAGAATAGAATAAAAGTGATAAATAATATTCAGTTCTAAGTGACAGTCATCTGAAGGTTGAAGGTTCAATCCTCACTGCGGGCGATACGAAGACTTCTTCCCAGTCATGGAACGAGAGCATGCTACCCCCGTGGATTAAATAAAGGGTACCGTTCGAAATTCCGTCCAGATTCCCGAGTTCGACAAAGTACACCTGAAGAAAGCCGGCCGAAACGTTGTGATAAAAAAACACCCAAGATAAGAACAGTAGTCCGAATATACTAAATTCTTTGAAAATGTATACGTATATATTGGTATTTTTATACATAGATAAATAAAGTAACCAAACTATATATATATATATATATATATATATATATATATATATATATATATATATATATATATATATATATATATATATATACAGGGTGGGCCAAAATAAGGGTCCTATCTTTAAATTTGAATAACTTGAATTTGAATAACTTCCACAAAATAAAAGTTAAACTCACCAAACTTTATGTGTGTGTAGACTGACCCTTCCGAGATTTTTTGAAATAAACAAAACAAATTTTAGCCGAAAAACACTTCTTAAAACTTACAAAAACTAAAGTATTGTTTTTTACACTGTTTTGAGTTTTTTAAGCAAAAATAATGTTTTCTAAATGAGGGTACGTTCCTTAGGGCTAATACGGCTCATGCTTGCTTCGGAAGGGGTCCTTTACTTATTCTAAAAAAAAAAAAAAAAGAAATCAATAAATAAAAAAGTTATGAATTTTTAAAAATAGGACCCTTATTTTTGCCCACCCTATATATATATATATATATATATATATATATATATATATAGACAGATATAGATATATATATGAATTCTATTCAACTGTTTAAATGCTTTCAAATACTTTTTTTTCAAATTGCGAAGGGTCACGAAGTAATTCATTCTTTTTTGTCAAAAAGGATAAACATGGCTTGCTTGTTCACGAATATATCGAAATGCATTCTTGTGGATTTTAATTTAGTTTTAATGTTACGCTATTGTATATTTTTATGTAAATAATTGTGAGATTAATAAGCATTCATAACAATAATAATTCAATGTGCAATTATCGAAGTTACATAGAGGCGATAATCTACAGAGACACACACGAGAAGTGGTCACACAATGTTATTATTATAGAAATGAAGCCTTGTAAAATTACACATGCTTCCGGTGAAGTCAACGTTCTGATCATGAAGCCATTGTATCGTGTGCAGCATTTGTATAATGAAAATCGCTGTATTGTATGTAGTCATAGCTCTACACTGCACGCATAATGTCCTCTTTTACGACCGGGGATACGTTTCTCGTGCAAGTATCTACCAGCTGCTTCGGACACTACACGCGGGCGACCGAACAAAGAAGAAAGACAATGAAATATTGCTTTAAAAAATATATTAAAAGAAAATAGGGACACGGCTATTATTTCGCAATAGTTTTCCAGTTCCAGCATGTCTTGCCCGACAGCGGCTATTTTTGTTACCTTTGTTTGTGCGCTAAAACGATAATTAACGAAGCCATCGGTAGGTTGACAAGCCCAGTTCAAGTTGCACGACAATGGCAAACAGATCTCAGTAAAGTAACGATTTTTCCTGTTTGCGGTCTTCAAAGAAGTGGGCGTTCGCCTGCTTATATTAACTGAACTTTACAAGACTACAGGTCGGTGTTTATGGGATAGACATTTCGTAAATTTCCGGTGAGTATTGATTTACTCCTCTCCAGGAGTTAGGCACAAGGCCAGTTTTTATCTTACTCCCATATTAAGATATGACCCAAGGTCGGGTCGGGAAAGTGGGGTTTAAAAATTGCCTGGGCAGCCTCGTCGGCATTCCCCGGTAGAGGCGCCTCAGGCAGTAAGCAATAAACTTACTCCTCCCCAAAGAGGGGAGGCGAAGCCTGGGAGGGTGGATCTCCTAGAACTGCACAGGACAGACCCATAGACCGACGTAAATCAAACCCCGAAGGCCAAGACAATACCAGTCTATGGGGTGCAGTATCCATCGGAACAGATACTACACTTTGATCTTGGCCAAAAAGTGAGTAA
>OY744542.1:69069073-69116573 GCA_963556195.1 Sepiola atlantica | reverse complement strand
TTAATAAATTATTTATTTGAAAACTATATTTTACATATTTCAGAATCGTACCGCTGTTTTATCCAGATGAGCTGACTTTTTAATTTAAAAAAAAAATAATACATAATAGGAATCGTCAGCGTGCTAAAAGGATATTAAAAAGCAAAATGATAATTTTTTATCTCGCTTCAATATACTGACGAGTCCCTGGACGAAACCGCGGTACGATTCTGAAATATGTAACATATAGTTTTCCAATAAATTATTTTTATCAGTTCTCAGTCTTCTGCGATCGAGCAGTACATTGATTTCTTTTCAATATACTTGACATACTATATATATATATATATATATATATATATATATATATATATATATATATATATATATATATATAGGATTAGTGAAGTCAAATTCAACTATTCAAGTAGTCTACAAATGAACAAACCAAAGACTCCACCTTACAGATATAATGCAAGTTGGTAAGACCATGTCTCAGGCAAGAGCATGTATGGAGTACTGTTGTCATATTTGGGCTGATGAATCTCTGTCCCATTTGAGGGTTCTTGATAAGGTGCAGAAACGTATCTCTAATATGATTGGCCTGCCCTTTCTTGTTCTCTACACCCCCTCTCTCACAGAAGTGATGTTGCTAGTCTCAGCCTATTCTATAAATACTATTATGGCATGTGTTCTTCAGAATTGTGTGATCTATTCCTTGCTTCCTTTGTTCCAGCTCGTTTGACCCGTTGATCCAGTTGTCTCCACAAATTCGTGATTTTAATACCTCATTGTAATACAGCTTCCTATTTAATTATTTTCTTTCTAAGAACTCTAAGCTTGTGGAAATATTCCCCTACCTACAACCTTAGTCTTTTTTCAAGAATAAAGCCAATAGGCATATCCTGTCTTTGCGTTAATCATGTTTCGTTCTTATTAGATCAATTGGTTTCATGCCTTGTCTGGAGCGATCACCATAAAAAAGTTAAGGAGCATGAAGATAATCATATTCTTTGAAATATCAGGTTTCCAATAAGCTCAATGTTTGCACTTTTTTCGCCAATCAGAGCTATTGTAATTTATATGATAATGTATAATTTTAATGTTTTTTTTACTTCTGGTTGTTGTTTTAATGGAACAGGTGATGATGAAGAAATAACTGTGAATAATTAAATACTGTTCGTCTCAGAAACAATCGTACACCTAAACTGTTGTTGATGTTTAATCATGTGAACGAATATAACCTTAAAATGTTGTCATTTTATTTATGTCTAAATTGAATTTATATATACATATATATATATATATATATATATATATATATATATATATATATATATATATATATATATATATATAGAGAGAGAGAGAGAGAGAGAGAGAGAGAGAGAGAAGAGCGTATTGCAGCACCAGTGCTTATTCGAACGAGAAAAAATGTATATTTAAAGAAGGGACGCTACCAATATTTGTAAAGTAAAAAAAAAAACTTCTTTATTATTCATGATTTTATAACGCGTTTTATGCAACTGGGCTCTCTTCAGATATTCTTTTCATTTGAAAACTGTTTTTATTTTTAGCAGTTTGACGTAAAAACACATTTTTTCAAATGGAAATAATATCTGAAGAGAGCCAACATGCTTGAAACGCGTTATTAAATTATTAAATTATTAAATTATTAAATTATAAAAAGTTTTTGAAAAAGTTTTTTTTCAAATTTACAAATGTTGGTATCCTCACTTCTTTATACATATATATATATATATATATATATATATATATATATATATGTGTGTGTGTGTGTGTGTGTGTGTGTGTGTGATAGTCAATCGATTACTTCGGTATTATGCTAAAACTCCACTTTACATTGCTAATAATAGCAAATATATCAGTTTGTTAAGTCGATGCAATTTTAAAAGTGGAAAATTGTAAAAGATATAAATAAAATAAGATAAAATCTTAGAAATAACTGTCAAAAAAAGTTAGATTTTAGAGTGGGGTTAACTTTGTTATATAAATTAACGTAAAATCATTGTCCACTTCTTGAACACATAGAGTTGGACAGAACGAGTAACACTTTTTTATTACTCGTTCTGTTCTATTTTCATTTTGGCGGTTGTGAGTGTATGGAGAAAATGTGATGGTGTAGGGAATGACCCTAACCCTACCCTCGTGGATTAAATAAAGGGTTCAGTCAAAATTCGGTACAAGTTCCCTAGTTCGATTCGAAAGTTTTCCAAGTTCCAAAAGATTTACTTGAAGGAGGTCGGAAGTTACATCGACCGAAACGTTTTGAATATGAACTCCAATATGACAATATTTGTTCGAACAATACAAATAATACAAATTATCAATGCTCACTGTTGTTATTTGGGGGGGGGGGTAGGGTTAGGATTAGGGTTAAGGTTATGGTTAGGGTCTAGCCTAAGGGTAAGGGTTAGGTTAAGGTAGGGTTAGGGTTAGGGTTAAGGTTTAGGGCTTAGGGATAGGGTTAGGGTTATGTAGGGTTAGGGTTAGGATTAAGATTAGGGTTAGGGTTAGGTTTAGGGTTAGGGTTAGGATTAGGGTTAGGGTTAGGGTTAAGGTTTGGGGCTTAGGGTTAGGGTTAGGGTTAGGGATAGGTTAGGGTTAGGGCTTAGGGCTAAGGGCTGAGGGCTTAGGGTTAGGGTTAGAGTTTAGGGCTTCTGGCTTAGGGTTAGGTTAGGTTAGGGTTAGGGTTAGGGTTAGGTTAGGTTAGGTTAGGTTAGGGTTAGGGTTAGGGTTAGGGTTAGGGTTAGGGTTACGGTTACGGTTAGGGTTAGGGTTAGGGTTAGGTTTAGGGTTATGTTAGGGTTAGGATTAGGGTTTAGGTCTTAGGGTTAGGGTTAGGGTTAGGGTTAGGGTTAGGGTTTTGTGTTAGAACCAGTAAAACTGCTGTAACACGTAAAGAATTTCTATGCAAAAGACAAAAAGATGTAACGCTGGATGAAGTCAAATTGAAGAGAATCCAATTTAATGCAGGTGTTACATTGCCCACTCTTTGTTTCGTTTCAAATAACAAACCAATATATAATATGCATAATCGCAAAAATGATGCGACGCTTAAATATGATGAGACACTCAACATACAATTTTATATCTCCGGTGCTTCATGGCTAATAAGTAAATATACAAGCTCGAGGGGTTCGGCGTGTGCCGCTGGGTTTCACCTTTCCGTGTAACAAATAAAAATAAAACACTTTCCCAAGATAAAATACGAATATTCTCAAGATAAATCTTACGAAGAACTGAATAGTGGCATTACGTTTCTATTAAATCGTTACCAAAATAATAGTCGCTTTAAGCGCTGGGGTTTAAAGCGTCATTTTAAAACAGAATTTGTAGTTTATTTCAGATAAATTTCAACATAAATTATACTTAATTATGTTCTCAATCATAATTCGTAACTTTTTGTCGGATAGAAAATAGTTTTTTAAGCAGTGATTAATATGCCAAAAATAATGTCTTTCACCTTTTTATGTTGTATGAGTTCAAACTTGGGCACAATGACTCTGAAACTTCTGTCAATATCAACAGGACATGGAGAGATGGATCCAAATACGATCGGAGAGTACGAAGTTAGTTCCAGAAATTCTGTAGTTGAGATGAGAGCCTTGAAGATGAAGAAGATAAGTAACGGTTGTGTAATAATAACAATGAACGATTACAAGCCCTTGTTAATAAAAATCCACGTAAAAATGTCAAAGGTATTCAAATAAAGTACTTATATGTATTTTTTGATTATTTGTTCTCACCTTGCATGTTATTTTAACAACGTTTCGACCGATGAAACATCCGACCTTCTTCAGGCGCATCTTGTCGAATTCAGGAATCTGTACGAAATTTCGAATGAACGGAACTCTTTATTTAATCCACGGGGGTAGCTTGTTCTTGTTCCGTCAGCCATGAACAGGTAGAAGTTTTAAGTAATTCGCAATTGTATCCTTAGTATCGCACTAAAAACAGGTTAATAGTTTAATCCCCAGTGCGGGAAATATTAAGAATATAATTACGAATTATTTATGACGGAAAGAGAGCAAGATACCCCTGTGGATTAATTAAAAGGTTTTGTTCTAAATTCCGTGCAGGTTCCCTAGTTCGACCAGATGAACCTGAAGAAGGCCGAAGGTAACATCCGCCGAAACGCTGTGAGAATAATATCAAAGATGAGATCAGTAGTCAGAACAATTTCTATGTCATTTACAGAGTATTCAAAAGGTGAAAACATTTCAAAGAATAAATTTACAGAGTATTCAAAAGGTGAAAACATTTCAAAGAATAAATTTACAGAGTATTCAAAAGGTGAAAACATTTCAAAGAATAAATTTACAGAGTATTCAAAAGGTGAAAACATTTCAAAGAATAAATTTACAGAGTATTCAAAAGGTGAAAACATTTCAAAGAATAAATTTACAGAGTATTCAAAAGGTGAAAACATTTCAAAGAATAAATTTACAGAGTATTCAAAAGGTGAAAACATTTCAAAGAATACATTTACAGAGTATTCAAAAGGTGAAAACATTTCAAAGAATAAATTTACAGAGTATTCAAAAGGTGAAAACATTTCAAAGAATAAATTTACAGAGTATTCAAAAGGTGAAAACATTTCAAAGAATAAATTTACAGAGTATTCAAAAGGTGAAAACATTTCAAAGAATAAATTTACAGAGTATTCAAAAGGTGAAAACATTTCAAAGAATAAATTTACAGAGTATTCAAAAGGTGAAAACATTTCAAAGAATAAATTTACAGAGTATTCAAAAGGTGAAAACATTTCAAAGAATAAATTTACAGAGTATTCAAAAGGTGAAAACATTTCAAAGAATAAATTTACAGAGTATTCAAAAGGTGAAAACATTTCAAAGAATAAATTTACAGAGTATTCAAAAGGTGAAAACATTTCAAAGAATAAATTTACAGAGTATTCAAAAGGTGAAAACATTTCAAAGAATAAATTTACAGAGTATTCAAAAGGTGAAAACATTTCAAAGAATACATTTACAGAGTATTCAAAAGGTGAAAACATTTCAAAGAATAAATTTACAGAGTATTCAAAAGGTGAAAACATTTCAAAGAATAAATTTACAGAGTATTCAAAAGGTGAAAACATTTCAAAGAATAAATTTACAGAGTATTCAAAAGGTGAAAACATTTCAAAGAATAAATTTACAGAGTATTCAAAAGGTGAAAACATTTCAAAGAATAAATTTACAGAGTATTCAAAAGGTGAACACATTTCAAAGAATAAATTTACAGAGTATTCAAAAGGTGAAAACATTTCAAAGAATAAATTTACAGAGTATTCAAAGAGTGAAAACTTTTCAAAGAATAAATGTATGATTTTGAAATCGGCCATTTCTTTTGTAACGACCTTACACTAAAGCTTAGAATTGTGCAAATCTATGAAGAACAAAGACGACGAATTACTTTATTTTTTTTTTAAATTTAAAATTGACACTCAGAGTATTTAAATATACGCTCCTAACTCTAAAGAGGGTTATCGTAAGAGATCTATTTTGCGTAAGTCATCGGGGAGTTTTGGGTAGTTCATAATACTCTATACTGACTATCAGAGATGATAACTTTTCGATACGCCTTCTATTTTTTATGAAACTCTCGAATAGGTTAGAGTTATTAATTATGTTTAACGTAGTGCACACTGTATTGTATTTGATTGGTTGTTGCGAAACAGCCAATCAGATGCGAGATACCGATTATTTAAGTAGTCCTTAAAAAATTGGAGCTTTTTTAGTTATTAAAGTATAAGCCGACGAAAGGAACTGGACCTCTTAGAGAACTGCATAGACGCAGCGGAAGTTCATACACAAACGAGGTACTAACTAATGGTTACAATGATCTAATCTACTATATAAAGTAGACACGATTTTTCCCCTGTACCTTCTCGGAGTATAGGAAAATAACTATACACAAAACAGGCTACTAAACTCACCGCTATACTACACTTATTCACTCGAGCGTGTTTTAGTAAAGTTGTTATTATTTTTCCCAACCTAACACTCATTATTACATTTGGCCCACCATCAACGTCTCTCCGAAAAACCAACTCCATATAGGTGGTAGCAAACACTTTTCCCCCTAACATTTGTGTACTGTGACTACACTCATCGACACCGGGAAGTAATAACACAGTTTACTTTTTACAAAACAGTCCGTCCTTATTTATTATTTGCCTGGTATTAATTTACTACATAATATAAAACAATACGCAAACAAATAATGACCGCTCCCGTTGAATCCTATGATATTTCGCGATTATCAGATTACGTTAAATTTCCACATTTACATTCATTCCGGAATCAAGCGAATGATATTAACGAACACAGTTCCTGCAACATATATTCTTCAAATATGGCGGCTACAATTCCTTCATTGAAACGACTCCCTACTTAATTCAATAGCCGCCAAGATGCTGTTAGACCCCGATACATTTACATTTTCAAAATCATATACCTTTAACCCTTCCCAAATAAATGACATAAACCGTGTCATTGTTGAACTTTACTTTTCGCTGCCAGAAGCTGCCAGTAAACACGCTTACGTTAAGTGGCATATTTACACATGCACTTTTCAGGTAGTACCTGTGGCGTAACGGTTAACAAGGGAGGTTTCATTATCGCTAGTACCGGCGTTCGATTCCATTCTGATCTAAACCATTTTATTTTATTTTTTTTTAATTTAAAACATTCACCGACGCAGTAGAGGGGGGGAGAACAATCGGCGGTTTATTTTTTATTTTTTAGGTAGTACTTTTATTTTTTAGGTAGTACTTTTATTTTTTAGGTAGTACTTTTATTTTTTAGGTAGTACTTTTATTTTTTAGGTAGTACTTTCACCCGCGCAACGCCGGGCGACAGGTTCCGCTAGTCTACTATATAAAGTAGAGACGATTTTTCCCCTGTACCTTCTCGGAGTATAGGAAAATAACCACATGCATCACAGGCTACTAAACTCACTACTATACTACACTTATTCACTCAAGCGTGTCTTAGTAAATTTGTTATCATCTTTTCTACCTTACACTAAATATTACATTTGGCCCACCATCAACGTCTTTCCGAAAAACCAACTCCATATAGGTGGTAGCAAAAACTTTTCTCCCTAACAATTCTGTACTGTCACTCTACTCATCGACACCGGGAACTAATACACACAGTTTAATTTTCACAAAACACCGGTTGTTATTTATTATTTGCCTGGTATTACATTAACACGCATGCCAATAATAAGCTTAGGTTAATTGGCCGATTCTCACATGTGTTGTTAACCCGGAAGTGTGGCGCAGATGGCAAGAAAGTAGATTTCATTATCGCCAGTTTTAGCGTTCGATCCCATTCCACTCTACCACTTTTTTCTTTTTTTTTAATTTAAAACATTAGCCAACACGGTAGACAGGGCAGAAACAACAATAGGCCGTTTCTTTTTTTATTCGATGTCATGCAATAGGTAGCACTTTCTCCCGTGCAACGCCGGGCGACGGGTTCCGCTAGTATATACTAAAGTTTTAGTGTCACTGTCTGTCTATGCCAAAATCTAACGAAGCTTTTTTTAAATAGTAGGATTGTTTTTTATTAGCGTTTATTAGAATGATATTGTGGGATTTGCGTTTTAAAAACTTTATCGGAAAATATTGTAAATACATATGTAAATTTGAGAATAGAAGTTATAAGTGTATATTTGTAAATATGAATTTATTAGAAGTTTAAAAGAAATGAATTATGTAAATTGCAAAACCCGTCTGGTGTCTGAACGAGTTTTAGTAAGAGTATATAAAGAAGTTGAAAGAGTATTATATTAAGTAAGATTCTTAACTCGTTTTCTGTTCCAATTGCAGTCTCGTCTTTAAATTTTCTCTACTTTATTTATATGTTATGTTATTAGATTTAAATTAAGTGGTTAATAGTTTCCCAACCTAATTCTAAGGTATCCAAAGATTAATTAAATAGTTTTATCGCCCCCCCCTCTTACGTTTACAAAAATTCTCGCCGATGGACAGACAGACAGATAGACAGACAGATAGACAGACAGAGAACCTGCTCGCTATATGAAATAGAAAATACTACTTTTTACTTAATCTTATTTCATTCAGTTTTATTTTTCTTAACATTATATTTTATTTTAATTCATTTTATTCATAATTCAAAAATTGAAAATTATACAAATCATAGAATAAGAATAAAGATAGAAATATAGGGGTTTTGAGCTAGGAGAATGAGTACACAGAATCCATCATTCATTTTCCGGGCAACGCCGAGTCTTACTCACAATAAGTAGTACAAGCGGTGTCCGGACTCGGTAATATATGAACGCAACAATACGGTTTAGGTCAACCAATTCGAGATTGTTTTCTTTTTACTTTGAAACTCCAACTTGATCTCGGTTCAAGTAAACGACCGGAATTATATTTCACGTAAATAGCATTTAAATGATTGATCTAGGCTCAACGACTCTAGACGCGGAAATCACATACGTAAGTTGAGCGGTGCTTAGCGGAGATAATTTAATTCATAGAACTACATGATTGATGATTTCTATTTGTACACCAATCACAGATTGGTGACGTTTGAGTAACAGACAACTCAATCTTTTCGAGACTATTTTCTGCCTGAATTTTTGGAAAATAAACTTATCATTATTTACAATGTTTTTCTGACTGTTGTCTTTAAAAAAAAGTTGATATTTATATCGATAGTAAGTTTTGATGGATGTGTTGCGCGGCCTTCTTCGGGAGCACAGTTAATTCATGTGCGGTGATGTTCTTTCTTATTCTACTACGATTGCTGTAGATTAGAGCCTATTTTATATAATAGGTAGTGTGTTTTTAATGGTCAAGAGATCGGGGTTCAATTCTCGGTCCAGTCACACAAAATGCCCAAAATATGGTATTTCATTCCGTTTTACTGAACCCTCAATATTTTTAGGTTAGAATCAAAGGTAAATTGACTAATCATGACAAAGGAGTGGCGCCCCTTATATCTCCGTGTAGTAGCCCTCTAAAAGGGAGCTTTCTGGTTGACTTCAACTAGTGTAGACTATTTTATTTTTATTTATTATGTGTGTATTGGGTACTCTTATAGAGAAAGCACCGCGTTTCCGTGACTTCGCGTCGTCAACGTTCGGGCAGGTCTCGGAAGCGCTCGAGAGTTGACGAAAGTATTAACCAATCAGGTTGCAGCAGGCATTACATAATAAGGTTCCGACCAAGCAGACGATAACTTTAGCGTAAAAAATAATTTCTACGATCTGTGTTGAATCTGCCGAAGTACTCATTGAGTTCTGTCAGCAACGGTTACTTCTAGCAAAAGACTAAACCTAACTCTATGCAGTAAACACTTATCCTAAACCCTACCCCTAACCCTAACCAAGAAAATGTTTTTAAAAAAACAAGAAATTAGTTAAAAGCAGTAGTTTCTTTGGTTGTTATTGTTGTGAAGTTGTTCCACAGTAAATAATAAATAAAGGAAGTCAAGTCGAGGGTTGGTTTAACAAGTGTATTAACAAAGTAAGAAAGTGACTAGCTCTTGGCTAAACAGTTACAAGACTGTGCTTTGTCTTCTGTGTCTCTGGTGACTCGCACTATTTATAGTGACAACCGGTGTAGTTTCTCCTGTGTAAGAACGGCCGGTGTAACAGTTATATAAAAAAAATCATCCTATTCAAAAACATTTGATTTACAATGGTTCCTTTGACAACAACAAAAATAAACATCTACTTAATAACATTTGTTTAGCTATGGTTTGTTCGTTCTTTATTTTTATATATGTATTTTACTTTGTATTTTCTTTGTCTGAATTTATCGTCTGCCAGTCATCAATTCATCATTTGACAGTTTTCGCCTCGTCAACTGTTGCTATGAGTAGACGGGCTACAAAACTGATCCAACCACCTGTGAGTGTGCAGAAAAGGACCATACGATGCAACACTGCTTCGTCTGCCTTCTACTGACCAATCGGTGCAGCTTGAAAGATATTGCAGAGCATAACACTAGTGCAACGAACTGCATAAAAATGTTGGAAACTGTCATATGACCACATGCTTCAAACACACGCAAAGAAGAAGAATCGGTTTCGTACTTAAGTCATAATCACAAAGTCTGAAAGTGTTATGGTTTATTATAAACACTGTCAGTATAACTAATGTTGTGAAGAAAGGGTTGTTTTTATTGGTTTACTGAAGTGCATCTCCTCACATGCTTCAGTTTCTATGAAAAATATAATAATAATAATAATCAGATTTTCGAAATAATTTCGGTACTTACCTACCTATTTTTTTTTAAATCCGTAAAATATATTAAGAGAATTATTTTTGGACTCCACTTTTTATTTAAGCATTCACGAACAATTTACCGGAAAACAAGATTCTTAAAAAAAAAAAATTTTTTTTTTTTTCAGTTTCTTATATGACATAAACATTTTGCCTGAGTTGAATATGAATATATATTTTTCAGATTTCATAAAATAAAATAGCCGGATACGTCAATCCAAAAATTCAGTGATATTATATCATGAATTTTTTTTTTACTTTCTTTTCTCATAAATATATATTGAAATCTGTTAGAGATGGGTAATTTTATTTTTATGTGTAGTAATTTGACGTTTAAATAAACTGTTTTGTTAAAACAATATCTAATTAATGTATTTGTATATGAAGATTTACACAACCAGTCAAGTGAAAACAAAAGAAATGGGGCGTTGACAGGGTCGTCGTCATAGCACAAAGTGATGACGTTTTTCTCTTTTTCACATTTTATTAGAGGTTCCTATAGTATACCAATCATGTTTGAGTTATTCAATAGTACAATACTTATTCAAATCGATTTAGTGTTTGTAATTGATTATATATAGGGACAATTCAACTTGACAAGCAGCATAAGTAAAGATATTAGTTCCACGGCGATTTACGAGGCCTGTCTAAAAAGTTATCCGACCTTAGGCCAAAAAAAATGTCAAATACGTGACGGGGTTCGGACCCTTATTCCCTTCAAAGTAGGCCCCTTGTGCTTGAACACACTTTGCCCAACGATCCATCCACTGCCGGAAACACCTCTGGAAGTCTTCTTTTGAAATGGTGTTCATCTCCGCCGTAATCTTTTTTTTCGCACCCTCTCAACAACAGCAGAACTCTGATCAGTTTGGGGCCTACCGGAACGCTGGTCACTCTCCGCTGATGTGCGGCCATTTTTGAATCGGTTGAATCACTCTTTAATTTGTGTTACACCCATCGCATTTTCTCCAAACAGCTGATGAATCTAACGATCTCAGCTGTTGATCGATAACATAGACATGCCAGTGTCGCAAATTGTGTACATGTCCCTATAAATAAAAATAATAATATATATAAAAGGTTTATTTGATATTGAGCACTTTTTATAAGCCCGGTTGAAACTCTTTGGATGTTGATCCTGTGGATATTTATTTTACCTGGATTACTATATATATATATATATATATATATATATATATATATATATATATATATATATATATATATATATATATATAAGTCAAGATGAAGAAAGAAAAAAATGTTTTATTTTTTTATTTTGATTTAATCAAAAATATCTGCATCTAACACATAGTTTCTTATGAAGGCATTTTGCCTCTATCTTTATGTTTAAAATGTATAACTACCAGCGACCATGCGCAATTTAAGTTCAATTTAAAACAGACATTTGCAACGTAAGTCCACAACATCGGACGATACTTCTACAAGACCAGGAAGGATTATTACGAAAAAAATGTTAATACTTTTTTTTGTCTAAAGCTCTGTCGAGGCTTATTATATCAAGCGAAATATTAGATAAAAAAAACAAGATGAAGAAGGAAAAAAAATGTTTTTATTTTTTATTTTGATTTAATAAAAAATATCTGCATCTAACACATGGTTTCTTATGATGGCATTTTGCCTCTATCTTTATGTTTATATATATATATATATATATATATATATATATATATATATATATATATATATATATGGGAAATGGTAAAAGGAAAAACGAAAAGATAGTTGTTTATGTATTCATCAATATTTCGTCTTTATTGTAAGACTTCCTCAGGATCATAGTTTGAAAAAAAATGTAATGCGTACATAGAAGTTTGCGGTTGACATGGTGGTGAGATGAATGGATATAGCAGTTGTAGCTACTATGAGACCCAGATAGTCCAGGATGTGAGAGTCAATGATCGAGAAAGATTCAAATGAATGTGAAAAACTTTAAGTGGACAAGATTGAGACAGCTATGAAATGGGGAGGGGTAAGAATATAATTGAAATGGCCTTAGGGTGGGAGAGCTGAAAGGGTTGAGATTTTTTGTGGTGAGGTTTGGCATTGATTTTGAGAAGCTAGAGAAAGAGGAGGGAGAGAGAAACTACGTGTTCAAAATGCGGATAGTATTATGGTTCACGAGAAAAAAATTCGAAAAGGTAAAAACAACTTTGAAAATGAGGGGTGAGAATATAATTGATATTGCCTTAAAGTGGGAGTTGTGAAAGGAGGGTTTTCCCTAGCCTCTCAAAATCCATGTCACACCTCACCACAACAAAAATCTCAGCTCCCCTCTCCTCAATGGATTTCGGGATACATTGCGATGTCATAATAGACACCGCTTTCTCTGCCCCTTCTCTACCGTTATCCTCTCTCTGTACTATCTCCCCTTTCTTCTTCCTCTATTCTCTTCCTCCCTTCTCTTCCTCCCTTCTTACTCCCTTTCCTCTCCCCTCTCCCCTCTCCCCTCTTTAACGCCTCCTTTAATGAAGAATGTATAAAAATGAATAAATCGTGTCGTAAAGAAGATTGATCGTAGAAAGATCGATAGACAGATAAAAAGATCGATAGACAGATAGAAAGATCGATCAGAGGATAGAGATGTGAAAATGTGGGAATCAATGTTAACCAAAATAAAAAATACACCTGTAAAAGCAAATGGAAAAACGCCGAAGAAACCGAAAATACAAAACCTTAAATAAACATTTAACATATAATTATCTTCATTTTTGAAAATTTTCAAACAAAACGTATTGATTTCGATATTAAAACAAGAAATGATTTTCCCGAGATACATCAATACGTCACTCTTCGTGATGGGAATGCTATTTCAAAGTTCAGTGTGATAGACCAACAAAAAATTATATTTAAACGTAAGCTTGACAGACTAATAAAAAGGATGTTTCAATATTGAACGCACATAAGTGTAGATGCGACCAAAGGACAGGGAGGTTAAAATGCTATTTCACACTTAAGCCTGACAGACCAACAAAAAATGTATCACAGTTTCAAGTGTGACAGACCAACGGAAATACTATTAAAACTTTAGTGTGGTATACACACCGGTATACCTCTGATACGTCCATTCAATATCTGTATTTAGCGATGAAAAATGTTATTTCAAACTTAAACTTGACATCTAAGATCTAGCGTGACAGACCAATGACAATGATATTACACACTTTTATAAGATATAATACTAAGTTAGTCTTTTGTGAAAATCCTTGGACGCAACTAAAATAAGATGCGTCCATTCCATCTGTGCATTTAGCGATGCAAATGCTATTTCTAACTACAGCGTGACAGACTAACAAAATGTTATTACAAACTCTAACGCGACATACCTACAGATGGACCTCTTAGGGAAATTTTTACCGAGTCTAAAATAACATGCGTCCATTCAGTCTGTGCAGTTAGCGATGGAAAATGTTATTTCTAACTTAAGCGTGACAGACCAACGTAAAATACTATCTCAAGCTCAAGTGTGATAGATAAACAAATTGGTATTTCTAACTTAAGCGTGACAGACCAACGAAAATACTATCTTAAGCTGAAGTGTGATAGATAAACAAAATGTTATTTCTAACTTAAGCGTGACAGAATAACAAAAATGCTATGCCCAACCCTAGCGTGACAGACCAACAAAAATGTTATTCTAAACCCCAGCCTGACCTACCGACCGTCTGCCAGGGAATCTTATAGAAACGCTTGAACACATTTATGAAAAGATGTTTCTATTTAATGTTCGCGTTTTGCAATGGAAAATATATTTAAAACTTAAGCGTGACAGAGCATCAGACTGACAGACAAAGCCTGCCATAGAGATGACTAAGCGCATGTAGAGATTAATTACAAAACTAAAAATAAATTTAATTTGAAAAGATTTATAAAAATAAAAAAAATTTTGATAAAAAAAAAGCATTAACTTTTGCTGATCCGTCCAAAATGTATGTTTTTTTCTTCCTCCGGTGCGTGCAAAGTTGTAAATATGATCATTTGCGGAAACACGTGACAAACAATGTTTCGTGCAAAATGCGCATGCGCATAAAAATACCCGCCATGTTGGGAATCAAAGGTAAAAATGTCGCCAAATCACCATCAACGGCGACATTTTTATTCCGTTCGCAGTCGGAGAAAGAAAGAGTCTATTTTTAGACGCTGTCAAAGAAAGATTCGCCCACTTCTATTAAGATGCGAAAAAGAAGAAAAAAAATGCCGTTTATACAGGCGGATATTTAAAGGGATTTTCTTTTGAATTTTGAGAATTGAAACAAAAGCAGACAGAAAAGCAAATCGAAAATGGATATTGTTGAGACGCATGGATTTAATCCTCGCGTCAAGCAATGAAAATGCTATTTCAAACTCAAGAATGAGCGACCAATGAAAATACAGATAATCTGAGCATTTTCACACTTAACTAAGTTGATATGCATGTGTTTAACTGCCCCGCACACTTTTTAGGAGAAGCCCTCCACTTTTATAACTGTCCCGCCGGCCCTGACTAGGGTAATTGAAGAAATCAATAAGTTGAAACGTTGACATTGTTAATATAAGCCTCCGATCTTTTGTAAGGACTAGATGTAGCCGTGACCCGTTGGGTTAAAGCCACTCATCATATCATCATCATATCATCATCATATCATCATCATATCATCATCATCTAATCATCATATCATCATCATATCATCATCATATCATCATCATCTCATCATCATCTCATCATCATATCATCATCATATCATCATCATATCATCATCATATCATCATAATCTTATCATCATATCATCATCATATCATCATCATATCATCATCATATCATATCATCATCATATCATCATCATATCATCATCATATCATCATCATATCATATCATAATCATATCATCATCATATCATAATCATATCATCATCATATCATCATCATATCATCATCATATCATTCATAACCTCATCATATCATCATCATATCATCATCATCTCATCATAATATCATCATCATCTCATCATCATATCATCATCATATCATTCATATCATCATCATATCATCATCATCTCATCATCATATCATCATCATATCATCATCATATCATCATCATATCATCATCATATCATATCATCATAATATCATCATAATATCATCATCATATCATCATCATATCATCATCATCTCATCATACTATCATCATCATCTCATCATCATATCATCATCATATCATCATATCATATCATCATCATATCATCCTCATATCATCATCATATGATCATCATATCATATCATAATCATATCATCATCATATCATAATCATATCATCATATCATCATCATATCATCATCATCTCATCATCATATCATCATCATATCATCATCATATCATCATCATCTCATCATCATCTCATCATCATATCATCATCATCTCATCATCATATCATCATCATATCATCATATCATATCATCATCATATCATCATCATATCATCATCATATGATCATCATATCATATCATAATCATATCATCATCATATCATAATCATATCATCATATCATCATATCATCATTATCTCATCATCATATCATCATCATATCATCATCATATCATCATCATCTCATCATCATCTCATCATCATATCATCATCATCTCATCATCATATCATCATCATATCATCATCATATCATCATCATCTCATCATCATATCATCATCATCTCATCATCATATCATTATCTCATCATCATATCATCATCATATCATCATCATATCATCATCATCTCATCATCATCTCATCATCATATCATCATCATATCATTATCTCATCATCATATCATCATCATATCATCATCATCTCATTATCATCTCATCATCATATCATCATCATATCATCGTCATATCATCATCATCTCATCATCATCTCATCATCATATCATCATCATATCATCATCATCTCATCATCATCTCATCATCATATCATCATCATATCATCATCATATCATCATCATATCATCATCATCGCAGCTTCCGTTAAGTCTTGAGAGATAATAGATACCCACTTTAAGAGTGGCGACGAGTGTATTTGTGAAGTAAGAGTTGCGCAATCTCAACTACGCCTCTCCTGAATCGGCACTGCTTGAGTCCAGTGAATACCGAGATAAGCGGAGAGCACATACAACACCTGGTATTCCCAAATAATAGTCACCCATTTAATACTGACCAGGTTCAGCGTCGCTTAACTTTAGTTATCTAACGGGAACCGGTGTGTCAACGTGATTATTCCAGTACTTTGATTATATCCAACAGATATGTTAAAACATTCTTCTTGCAAACATAAATATAAGTATTTTTACTTACCTCCAAGGTCAGGTGTGGGTTTTGATGAAAGCGTTTCTGTTGAACGAACTGGATTCGAACCCGGCACACCCAGGTAGTCAGTCAGTCCGCGTGATGGATATTATAGTAGCATGGAGACTTAGTATTTTTCAATCTAATCGACGTAAATATTTGTGGTAATTACACGTATCTAAGTTAAATCACGACGGTGAGAAAATAGAGTCACTATATCTCTCAATGCTAGCAGAGACATTATGAAATATTAAAGTGAATTAATCAACGTAGAGTGAGAGAGAGATGTATAGATAGCTAAGTGAGAGACGGGTTACATTTTCAAGTGCAAGGCGACTACACACACACACACACACATATATATGTTGTCATCTCTGAAGAGAGCCGGATGGGTAAGACCTTCCGTGCTTGAAACCGACGGTACGAATGTTGTACTAATTTTTCTGTACCAGAATAAATAAATATTATGCTCTTAATTTTTAACTTTAATTCTTAACTAATCGAGCACTCTGTTGGGATTTTTCCTACCATTTTACAAAGTAGTTATATATATATATATATATATATATATATATATATATATATATATATATATATATATATATATATATATATATATATATATATAAGATTTAAATATATCTCTGATGATGGAGGTTTTATCCTCCGAAATTAATTGGAAAAAAAGAAAAAAGAAATAAATCTTTCACGCATTGTTAAAAGGGCTTCTGGTCGTCATTTTTATTGCATTTTCATTCAATGCTTAAAAAAAAAAAGAACGAACAATATCTAAAGAATTTAACTCACTTCCGCCTGTTACATCTCAGCGGAGAGCGTCACACCAACCCAAGACGTCTTACCTATAAACAAAAGTAAAAGTTTGTTTATTTTATAAAAAAAAAGATTTAAATATATCTCTGATGATGGAGGTTTTATCCTCCGAAATTAATTGGAAAAAAAGAAATAAATCCTTCACGCATTGTTAAAAGGGCTTCTTATCGTCATTTTTATTATATATATATATATATATATATATATATATATATATATATATATATATATAGTAAGCTATGACAATATATTTATGGCAATTAAGCTACACAGAGGCTCCAGCGTTTCATCCCTGGGGGGGATCTTCAGGATAACATGCATGGAGTTATTTTTGCTAGGTGTTTTTATATACACAGCTGGGTAGTTAACCAATCAGATTCTTTGTTGTTCTCTCAGTCAATCGTTGGGCTTCCCACGAACAAGGGTCTTGTTAGTGTTTCTTCCTATATCCTGTTCTATTGTTCTTTACTCACGTATCGAGCCCTGTTGAAGTAAATACTGAAAATTGATACATAAAAAAATTATATCTTCTCATAAAATTTTATGTGGATACATGAAATACTAATATAAACTTAGGTTTAGTATACGGAACGTTTATGTGTCCGTCTTTTAAGGGGAGTGGGGTTGATCAACTCTGCTGGGAAGCCATGAAATTAAATATTGTCTTGTTTTTAAATTCCCGAAACAGTTTTTCATGGTAAACAACTGATGATCCCTTAAATAATTTTAGAAGTAAACTAATATAATAGCTGTAAAAGTTAAATTGACTTACATGAGTTATTTTCCACTGAACGACTTCGAAGTTAAGGGTTTTTTTTTTTGTTTTTTTAAATATAGTTTTAATGGTTGAGAAACTTCCAAGACTATATATATATATATATATATATATATATATATATATATATATATATATATATATATATATATATATATATATATATATATATATGATCAAATGTAAACCAAAAGTAAAACTTTTAGTAGATGGAACCTATAGTGAAGACGATTAGCTCAATATACGAGATAGAGCAATTGTAGAGATAGAAGAAAAAAAGAGTGATAAACATGCGACGATTGTCCAAATTTATTTCAAATTTCAATTGGTCAAGCCTTGGCTTAAGGAAAGAATAATAAACACTAGTTTATTACTGAATACACCTTGCATTGACCAATTGAAATTTGAAATAAATTTGGACAATCGTCGTATGTTTATCACTCTTTTTCCTTTTCTCTCTCTCTCTCTCTCTCTCTCTCTCTCTATCTATCTATCTATATATGTATATATATATATATATATATATATATATATATATATATATATATATATATAGGTCAGCGCTTATCAAGGGCTGGATACCACTCAAGGATAATGGTTTAAACGACCGTCGGTTTGTACATTGAGTGTTACTACGCGAGGATTGGAAACAACTGTGGACTAGACAGAAGATGTCTTAATGGAAATTAATTATCTAAGAGGAGGGTCTGTCAAGTATTTGTTTACATTAGACTTGAAGACGACAATGTTGTTCTCTGCTTGGATGCAGCTTAGTAATATTGTGTTCCACAGATAAGATGATGTATGTTGTTAATTGACTACTATATCAAAAATATAATACTACGTGTGTCCCTTTATTCTGTGCAAGGCTGTGGATAACGAACTGGTTCGCATAGCCGTTTTTAACCGGCCTGTAAACATGGGCTATTCGCTTAAAACCTTCCTCTATAAGAACGTGGCGTCTACTTGTCTTAGTACCTGTTGGTACTTCTCGCACCATCCTGTTCAGTCTCTCATTAACTTTGGTTGATTGAGGACGTCGGGATGGCGTCATAGCAGTCGAGGATACGTTCTCGACAATCAGTCCGGCAGAAACTGGACCATTTCGGTGGCCTTTTATCTACCAGGATTTGGTATATTGTCCTGGATTGTCCTAGGAGGTGCACCGTCCCAGGCCTTGCCTCCTCTCTTTGGGGAGGAGTAAATCTCTCTCTTATTGCCTGAGGCGCCCTGACTGGGGAATGCCGACGGGACTGCCCAGGCTATTTTTGCTAGGCCAGAGTGCTCCTTCTTTAGGGGCGCTGGCTTGACTCTTCCCCCACTTTCCGACCTTGTGTCACATATTGCTGCGGTGGGAAGCAATTTAATACCCTGTTAGTACTTCTGAGCATTTTGGCCCGTATCAAAGTGTAGTATCTGTTCCGATGGATACTACACCCTATAGAGACCGGTATCGTTTTAGCCTTCGGGGCTTGATTTACGCCGGTTTGAGGTATTGTCCTGTGCAGTTCTAGGAGGTCCACCCTCCCAGGATTTGCCTTCTCACCCTTTGAGAAGAGGTTAGTTTATTGCTAATCGGCTTAGGCACCCCTACCGGGGAATGCCGACAGGGCTGCCCAAGCAATTTTTAAGGGTCGTAGGTGCTCTTCCTCTAGGGTACTGACTTATTAAATCCCATTTTCCGACCTTGTGTCACATCTTACTGCTGTGAGAGGTAGATAAATAACATGTTGCTCATTTGGGATACATTTTGAGAGGTCATTTAAGATTCATAATTTGCGATAATTGTCTCATCACATGTCGATCTAACACTTGTTCATTCGGCAAATTTATTTCACATTCAATTAAAAAAGGCATATTCGTCGCTGTCGTCGGCTCCGACTCGTGTCCGAGTATCGTGCTCCGTAGTCAATCTGCTATCCTCTTAATTAATGTTTATGAGTGATGTGGCTTCGGAGGTCCAGTCTTTAGTAGAAAGAACCGCGGACAATGTTCACGAGGAAAGGTAGGGGCCGGACGATGTTGTTCACCTCGCTATCTTCTCTTTTCGCGTTGCCTCTTCATTTTCCATCCTCTTCTCGTCAAAGTCTGAGATACTTTGGCGTGTTGTTGTTTTTTAAGTTTGTTCCTACGAGGACGAGTCTATGTTAGGTAAGGCCAAGGTGCGTTTTAGCTAGTCGTTATAGCGCATTATCCTCTTAACATTGGCGTGTTGTTGTTTTTTAAGTTTGTTCCTACGAGGACGAGTCTATGTTAGGTAAGGCCAAGGTGCGTTTTAGCTAGTCTTTATAGCGTATTATCCTCTTAACTTTGGCGTGTTGTTGTTTTTTAAGTTTGTTCCCACGAGGACGAGTCTATGTTAGGTAAGGCCAAGGTGCGTTGTAGCTAGTCTTTATAGCGCATTATCCTCTTAACTTTGGCGTGTTGTTGTTTTTTAAGTTTGTTCCTACGAGGACGAGTCTATGTTAGGTAAGGCCAAGGTGCGTTTTAGCTAGTCTTTATAGCGTATTATCCTCTTAACTTTGGCGTGTTGTTGTTTTTTAAGTTTGTTCCTACGAGGACGAGTCTATGTTAGGTAAGGCCAAGGTGCGTTTTAGCTAGTCTTTATAGCGTATTATCCTCTTAACTTTGGCGTGTTGTTGTTTTTTAAGTTTGTTCATACGAGGACGAGTCAATGTTAGGTAAGGCCAAGGTGCGTTTTAGCTAGTCTTTATAGCGTATTATCCTCTTAACTTTGGCGTGTTGTTGTTTTTTAAGTTTGTTCCTACGAGGACGAGTCTATGTTAGGTAAGGCCAAGGTGCGTTTTAGCTAGTCTTTATAGCCCATTATCCTCTTATCTTTGGCGTGTTGTTGTTTTTTAAGTTTGTTCCTACGAGGACGAGTCTATGTTAGGTAAGGCCAACGTGCGTTTTAGCTAGTCTTTATAGCCCATTATCCTCTTAACTTTGGCGTGTTGTTGTTTTTTAAGTTTGTTCCTACGAGGACGAGTCTATGTTAGGTAAGGCCAACGTGCGTTTTAGCTAGTCTTTATAGCGTATTATCCTCTTAACTTTGGCGTGTTGTTGTTTTTTAAGTTTGTTCCTACGAGGACGAGTCTATGTTAGGTAAGGCCAAGGCGCGTTTTAGCTAGTCTTTATAGCCCATTATCCTTTTAACTTTGGCGTGTTGTTGTTTTTTAAGTTTGTTCCTACGAGGACGAGTCTATGTTAGGTAAGGCCAAGGCGCGTTTTAGCTAGTCTTTATAGCCCATTATCCTTTTAACTTTGGCGTGTTGTTGTTTTTTAAGTTTGTTCCTACGAGGACGAGTCTATGTTAGGTAAGGCCAAGGTGCGTTTTAGCTAGTCTTTATAGCGTATTATCCTCTTAACTTTGGCGTGTTGTTGTTTTTTAAGTTTGTTCCTACGAGGACGAGTCTATGTTAGGTAAGGCCAAGGTGCGTTTTAGCTAGTCTTTATAGCGCATTATCCTCTTAACTTTGGCGTGTTGTTGTTTTTTAAGTTTGTTCCCACGAGGACGAGTCTATGTTAGGTAAGGCCAAGGTGCGTTTTAGCTAGTCTTTATAGCGCATTATCCTCTTAACTTTGGCGTGTTGTTGTTTTTTAAGTTTGTTCCCACGAGGACGAGTCTATGTTAGGTAAGGCCAAGGTGCGTTTTAGCTAGTCTTTATAGCGCATTATCCTCTTAACTTTGGCATGTTGTTGTTTTTTAAGTTTGTTTCCACGAGGACGAGTCTATGTTAGGTAAGACCAAGGTGCGTTTTAGCTAGTCTTTATAGCACATTATCCTCTTAACTTTGGCGTGTTGTTGTTTTTTAAGTTTGTTCCTACGAGGACGAGTCTATGTTAGGTAAGGCCAAGGTGCGTTGTAGCTAGTCTTTATAGCGCATTATCCTCTTAACTTTGGCGTGTTGTTGTTTTTTAAGTTTGTTCCTACGAGGACGAGTCTATGTTAGGTAAGGCCAAGGTGCGTTTTAGCTAGTCTTTATAGCGCATTATCCTCTTAACTTTGGCGTGTTGTTGTTTTTTAAGTTTGTTCCCACGAGGACGAGTCTATGTTAGGTAAGGCCAAGGTGCGTTTTAGCTAGTCTTTATAGCGCATTATCCTCTTAACTTTGGCGTGTTGTTGTTTTTTTAAGTTTGTTTCCACGAGGACGAGTCTATGTTAGGTAAGACCAAGGTGCGTTTTAGCTAGTCTTTATAGCACATTATCCTCTTAACTTTGGCGTGTTGTTGTTTTTTAAGTTTGTTCCTACGAGGACGAGTCTATGTTAGGTAAGGCCAAGGTGCGTTTTAGCTAGTCTTTATAGCGCATTATCCTCTTAACTTTGGCGTGTTGTTGTTTTTTAAGTTTGTTCCTACGAGGACGAGTCTATGTTAGGTAAGGCCAAGGTGCGTTTTAGCTAGTCTTTATAGCGCATTATCCTCTAAACTTTGGCGTGTTGTTGTTTTTTAAGTTTGTTCCCACGAGGACGAGTCTATGTTAGGTAAGGCCAAGGTGCGTTTTAGCTAGTCTTTATAGCGCATTATCCTCTTAACTTTGGCGTGTTGTTGTTTTTTTAAGTTTGTTTCCACGAGGACGAGTCTATGTTAGGTAAGACCAAGTTGCGTTTTAGCTAGTCTTTATAGCGCATTATCCTCTTAACTTTGGCGTGTTGTTGTTTTTTAAGTTTGTTCCTACGAGGACGAGTCTATGTTAGGTAAGGCCAAGGTCCGTTGTAGCTAGTCTTTATAGCGCATTATCCTCTTAACTTTGGCGTGTTGTTGTTTTTTAAGTTTGTTTCTACGAGGACGAGTCTATGTTAGGTAAGGCCAAGGTGCGTTTTAGCTAGTCTTTATAGCGCATTATCCTCTTAACTTTGGCGTGTTGTTGTTTTTTAAGTTTGTTCCCACGAGGACGAGTCTATGTTAGGTAAGGCCAAGGTGCGTTTTAGCTAGTCTTTATAGCGCATTATCCTCTTAACTTTGGCGTGTTGTTGTTTTTTTAAGTTTGTTTCCACGAGGACGAGTCTATGTTAGGTAAGACCAAGGTGCGTTTTAGCTAGTCTTTATAGCACATTATCCTCTTAACTTTGGCGTGTTGTTGTTTTTTAAGTTTGTTCCTACGAGGACGAGTCTATGTTAGGTAAGGCCAAGGTGCGTTGTAGCTAGTCTTTATAGCGCATTATCCTCTTAACTTTGGCGTGTTGTTGTTTTTTAAGTTTGTTCCTACGAGGACGAGTCTATGTTAGGTAAGGCCAAGGTGCGTTGTAGCTAGTCTTTATAGCGCATTATCCTCTTAACTTTGGCGTGTTGTTGTTTTTTAAGTTTGTTCCTACGAGGACGAGTCTATGTTAGGTAAGGCCAAGGTGCGTTTTAGCTAGTCTTTATAGCGCATTATCCTCTTAACTTTGGCGTGTTGTTGTTTTTTAAGTTTGTTCCCACGAGGACGAGTCTATGTTAGGTAAGACCAAGGTGCGTTTTAGCTAGTCTTTATAGCGCATTATC
Organism: Sepiola atlantica; assembly: GCA_963556195.1. NCBI lineage: Eukaryota > Metazoa > Mollusca > Cephalopoda > Sepiida > Sepiolidae > Sepiola > Sepiola atlantica. The sequence goes on along the minus strand of OY744542.1, from coordinate 69,092,875 downwards.
CTCTTAACTTTGGCATGTTGTTGTTTTTTTAAGTTTGTTTCCACGAGGACGAGTCTATGTTAGGTAAGACCAAGGTGCGTTTTAGCTAGTCTTTATAGCACATTATCCTCTTAACTTTGGCGTGTTGTTGTTTTTTAAGTTTGTTCCTACGAGGACGAGTCTATGTTAGGTAAGGCCAAGGTGCGTTGTAGCTAGTCTTTATAGCGCATTATCCTCTTAACTTTGGCGTGTTGTTGTTTTTTAAGTTTGTTCCCACGAGGACGAGTCTATGTTAGGTAAGGCCAAGGTGCGTTGTAACTAGTCTTTATAGCGCATTATCCTCTTAACTTTGGCGTGTTGTTGTTTTTTAAGTTTGTTCCTACGAGGACGAGTCTATGTTAGGTAAGGCCAAGGTGCGTTTTAGCTAGTCTTTATAGCGCATTATCCTCTTAACTTTGGCGTGTTGTTGTTTTTTAAGTTTGTTCCCACGAGGACGAGTCTATGTTAGGTAAGGCCAAGGTGCGTTTTAGCTAGTCTTTATAGCGCATTATCCTCTTAACTTTGGCGTGTTGTTGTTTTTTAAGTTTGTTCCTACGAGGACGAGTCTATGTTAGGTAAGGCCAAGGTGCGTTTTAGCTAGTCTTTATAGCGCATTATCCTCTTAACTTTGGCGTGTTGTTGTTTTTTAAGTTTGTTCCCACGAGGACGAGTCTATGTTAGGTAAGGCCAACGTGCGTTTTAGCTAGTCTTTATAGCGCATTATCCTCTTAACTTTGGCGTGTTGTTGTTTTTTAAGTTTGTTCCTACGAGGACGAGTCTATGTTAGGTAAGGCCAAGGTGCGTTTTAGCTAGTCTTTATAGCGCATTATCATCTTAACTTTGGCGTGTTGTTGTTTTTTAAGTTTGTTCCCACGAGGACGAGTCTATGTTAGGTAAGGCCAAGGTGCGTTTTAGCTAGTCTTTATAGCGCATTATCCTCTTAACTTTGGCGTGTTGTTGTTTTTTTAAGTTTGTTTCCACGAGGACGAGTCTATGTTAGGTAAGACCAAGGTGCGTTTTAGCTAGTCTTTATAGCACATTATCCTCTTAACTTTGGCGTGTTGTTGTTTTTTAAGTTTGTTCCTACGAGGACGAGTCTATGTAAGGTAAGGCCAAGGTGCGTTGTAGCTAGTCTTTATAGCGCATTATCCTCTTAACTTTGGCGTGTTGTTGTTTTTTAAGTTTGTTCCTACGAGGACGAGTCTATGTTAGGTAAGGCCAAGGTGCGTTTTAGCTAGTCTTTATAGCGCATTATCCTCTTAACTTTGGCGTGTTGTTGTTTTTTAAGTTTGTTCCCACGAGGACGAGTCTATGTTAGGTAAGACCAAGGTGCGTTTTAGCTAGTCTTTATAGCGCATTATCCTCTTAACTTTGGCATGTTGTTGTTTTTTTAAGTTTGTTTCCACGAGGACGAGTCTATGTTAGGTAAGACCAAGGTGCGTTTTAGCTAGTCTTTATAGCACATTATCCTCTTAACTTTGGCGTGTTGTTGTTTTTTAAGTTTGTTCCTACGAGGACGAGTCTATGTTAGGTAAGGCCAAGGTGCGTTGTAGCTAGTCTTTATAGCGCATTATCCTCTTAACTTTGGCGTGTTGTTGTTTTTTAAGTTTGTTCCCACGAGGACGAGTCTATGTTAGGTAAGGCCAAGGTGCGTTGTAGCTAGTCTTTATAGCGCATTATCCTCTTAACTTTGGCGTGTTGTTGTTTTTTAAGTTTGTTCCTACGAGGACGAGTCTATGTTAGGTAAGGCCAAGGTGCGTTTTAGCTAGTCTTTATAGCGCATTATCCTCTTAACTTTGGCGTGTTGTTGTTTTTTAAGTTTGTTCCCACGAGGACGAGTCTATGTTAGGTAAGGCCAAGGTGCGTTTTAGCTAGTCTTTATAGCGCATTATCCTCTTAACTTTGGCGTGTTGTTGTTTTTTAAGTTTGTTCCTACGAGGACGAGTCTATGTTAGGTAAGGCCAAGGTGCGTTTTAGCTAGTCTTTATAGCACATTATCCTCTTAACTTTGGCGTGTTGTTGTTTTTTAAGTTTGTTCCTACGAGGACGAGTCTATGTTAGGTAAGGCCAAGGTGCGTTGTAGCTAGTCTTTATAGCGCATTATCCTCTTAACTTTGGCGTGTTGTTGTTTTTTAAGTTTGTTCCCACGAGGACGAGTCTATGTTAGGTAAGGCCAAGGTGCGTTGTAGCTAGTCTTTATAGCGCATTATCCTCTTAACTTTGGCGTGTTGTTGTTTTTTAAGTTTGTTCCTACGAGGACGAGTCTATGTTAGGTAAGGCCAAGGTGCGTTTTAGCTAGTCTTTATAGCGCATTATCCTCTTAACTTTGGCGTGTTGTTGTTTTTTAAGTTTGTTCCCACGAGGACGAGTCTATGTTAGGTAAGGCCAAGGTGCGTTTTAGCTAGTCTTTATAGCGCATTATCCTCTTAACTTTGGCGTGTTGTTGTTTTTTAAGTTTGTTCCTACGAGGACGAGTCTATGTTAGGTAAGGCCAAGGTGCGTTTTAGCTAGTCTTTATAGCGCATTATCCTCTTAACTTTGGCGTGTTGTTGTTTTTTAAGTTTGTTCCCACGAGGACGAGTCTATGTTAGGTAAGGCCAAGGTGCGTTTTAGCTAGTCTTTATAGCGCATTATCCTCTTAACTTTGGCATGTTGTTGTTTTTTTAAGTTTGTTTCCACGAGGACGAGTCTATGTTAGGTAAGACCAAGGTGCGTTTTAGCTAGTCTTTATAGCACATTATCCTCTTAACTTTGGCGTGTTGTTGTTTTTTAAGTTTGTTCCCACGAGGACGAGTCTATGTTAGGTAAGGCCAAGGTGCGTTTTAGCTAGTCTTTATAGCGCATTATCCTCTTAACTTTGGCATGTTGTTGTTTTTTTAAGTTTGTTTCCACGAGGACGAGTCTATGTTAGGTAAGACCAAGGTGCGTTTTAGCTAGTCTTTATAGCACATTATCCTCTTAACTTTGGCGTGTTGTTGTTTTTTAAGTTTGTTCCTACGAGGACGAGTCTATGTTAGGTAAGGCCAAGGTGCGTTGTAAGTAGTCTTTATAGCGCATTATCCTCTTAACTTTGGCGTGTTGTTGTTTTTTAAGTTTGTTCCCACGAGGACGAGTCTATGTTAGGTAAGGCCAAGGTGCGTTGTAGCTAGTCTTTATAGCGCATTATCCTCTTAACTTTGGCGTGTTGTTGTTTTTTAAGTTTGTTCCTACGAGGACGAGTCTATGTTAGGTAAGGCCAAGGTGCGTTTTAGCTAGTTTTTATAGCGCATTATCCTCTTAACTTTGGCGTGTTGTTGTTTTTTAAGTTTGTTTCCACGAGGACGAGTCTATGTTAGGTAAGGCCAAGGTGCGTTGTAGCTAGTCTTTATAGCGCATTATCCTCTTAACTTTGGCGTGTTGTTGTTTTTTAAGTTTGTTCCTACGAGGACGAGTCTATGTTAGGTAAGACCAAGGTGCGTTTTAGCTAGTCTTTATAGCGCATTATCCTCTTAACTTTGGCGTGTTGTTGTTTTTTAAGTTTGTTCCCACGAGGACGAGTCTATGTTAGGTAAGACCAAGGTGCGTTTTAGCTAGTCTTTATAGCGCATTATCCTCTTAACTTTGGCATGTTGTTGTTTTTTTAAGTTTGTTTCCACGAGGACGAGTCTATTTTAGGTAAGACCAATGTGCGTTTTAGCTAGTCTTTATAGCACATTATCCTCTTAACTTTGGCGTGTTGTTGTTTTTTAAGTTTGTTCCTACGAGGACGAGTCTATGTTAGGTAAGGCCAAGGTGCGTTGTAGCTAGTCTTTATAGCGCATTATCCTCTTAACTTTGGCGTGTTGTTGTTTTTTAAGTTTGTTCCCACGAGGACGAGTCTATGTTAGGTAAGGCCAAGGTGCGTTGTAACTAGTCTTTATAGCGCATTATCCTCTTAACTTTGGCGTGTTGTTGTTTTTTAAGTTTGTTCCTACGAGGACGAGTCTATGTTAGGTAAGGCCAAGGTGCGTTTTAGCTAGTCTTTATAGCGCATTATCCTCTTAACTTTGGCGTGTTGTTGTTTTTTAAGTTTGTTCCCACGAGGACGAGTCTATGTTAGGTAAGGTCAAGGTGCGTTTTAGCTAGTCTTTATAGCGCATTATCCTCTTAACTTTGGCGTGTTGTTGTTTTTTAAGTTTGTTCCTACGAGGACGAGTCTATGTTAGGTAAAGCCAAGGTGCGTTTTAGCTAGTCTTTATAGCGCATTATCCTCTTAACTTTGGCGTGTTGTTGTTTTTTAAGTTTGTTCCCACGAGGACGAGTCTATGTTAGGTAAGGCCAAGGTGCGTTTTAGCTAGTCTTTATAGCGCATTATCCTCTTAACTTTGGCGTGTTGTTGTTTTTTAAGTTTGTTCCTACGAGGACGAGTCTATGTTAGGTAAGGCCAAGGTGCGTTTTAGCTAGTCTTTATAGCGCATTATCCTCTTAACTTTGGCGTGTTGTTGTTTTTTAAGTTTGTTCCCACGAGGACGAGTCTATGTTAGGTAAGGCCAAGGTGCGTTTTAGCTAGTCTTTATAGCGCATTATCCTCTTAACTTTGGCGTGTTGTTGTTTTTTTAAGTTTGTTTCCACGAGGACGAGTCTATGTTAGGTAAGACCAAGGTGCGTTTTAGCTAGTCTTTATAGCACATTATCCTCTTAACTTTGGCGTGTTGTTGTTTTTTAAGTTTGTTCCTACGAGGACGAGTCTATGTTAGGTAAGGCCAAGGTTCGTTGTAGCTAGTCTTTATAGCGCATTATCCTCTTAACTTTGGCGTGTTGTTGTTTTTTAAGTTTGTTCCTACGAGGACGAGTCTATGTTAGGTAAGGCCAAGGTGCGTTTTAGCTAGTCTTTATAGCGCATTATCCTCTTAACTTTGGCGTGTTGTTGTTTTTTAAGTTTGTTCCCACGAGGACGAGTCTATGTTAGGTAAGACCAAGGTGCGTTTTAGCTAGTCTTTATAGCGCATTATCCTCTTAACTTTGGCATGTTGTTGTTTTTTTAAGTTTGTTTCCACGAGGACGAGTCTATGTTAGGTAAGACCAAGGTGCGTTTTAGCTAGTCTTTATAGCACATTATCCTCTTAACTTTGGCGTGTTGTTGTTTTTTAAGTTTGTTCCTACGAGGACGAGTCTATGTTAGGTAAGGCCAAGGTGCGTTGTAGCTAGTCTTTATAGCGCATTATCCTCTTAACTTTGGCGTGTTGTTGTTTTTTAAGTTTGTTCCCACGAGGACGAGTCTATGTTAGGTAAGGCCAAGGTGCGTTGTAGCTAGTCTTTATAGCGCATTATCCTCTTAACTTTGGCGTGTTGTTGTTTTTTAAGTTTGTTCCTACGAGGACGAGTCTATGTTAGGTAAGGCCAAGGTGCGTTTTAGCTAGTCTTTATAGCGCATTATCCTCTTAACTTTGGCGTGTTGTTGTTTTTTAAGTTTGTTCCCACGAGGACGAGTCTATGTTAGGTAAGGCCAAGGTGCGTTTTAGCTAGTCTTTATAGCGCATTATCCTCTTAACTTTGGCGTGTTGTTGTTTTTTAAGTTTGTTCCTACGAGGACGAGTCTATGTTAGGTAAGGCCAAGGTGCGTTTTAGCTAGTCTTTATAGCGCATTATCCTCTTAACTTTGGCGTGTTGTTGTTTTTTAAGTTTGTTCCCACGAGGACGAGTCTATGTTAGGTAAGGCCAAGGTGCGTTTTAGCTAGTCTTTATAGCGCATTATCCTCTTAACTTTGGCATGTTGTTGTTTTTTTAAGTTTTTTTTTGCACGAGGACGAGTCTATGTTAGGTAAGACCAAGGTGCGTTTTAGCTAGTCTTTATAGCACATTATCCTCTTAACTTTGGCGTGTTGTTGTTTTTTAAGTTTGTTCCTACGAGGACGAGTCTATGTTAGGTAAGGCCAAGGTGCGTTGTAGCTAGTCTTTATAGCGCATTATCCTCTTAACTTTGGCGTGTTGTTGTTTTTTAAGTTTGTTCCCACGAAGACGAGTCTATGTTAGGTAAGGCCAAGGTGCGTTGTAGCTAGTCTTTATAGCGCATTATCCTCTTAACTTTGGCGTGTTGTTGTTTTTTAAGTTTGTTCCTACGAGGACGAGTCTATGTTAGGTAAGGCCAAGGTGCGTTTTAGCTAGTCTTTATAGCGCATTATCCTCTTAACTTTGGCGTGTTGTTGTTTTTTAAGTTTGTTCCCACGAGGACGAGTCTATGTTAGGTAAGGCCAAGGTGCGTTTTAGCTAGTCTTTATAGCGCATTATCCTCTTAACTTTGGCGTGTTGTTGTTTTTTAAGTTTGTTCCCACGAGGACGAGTCTATGTTAGGTAAGGCCAAGGTGCGTTTTAGCTAGTCTTTATAGCGCATTATCCTCTTAACTTTGGCGTGTTGTTGTTTTTTAAGTTTGTTCCCACGAGGACGAGTCTATGTTAGGTAAGGCCAAGGTGCGTTGTAGCTAGTCTTTATAGCGCATTATCCTCTTAACTTTGGCGTGTTGTTGTTTTTTAAGTTTGTTCCTACGAGGACGAGTCTATGTTAGGTAAGACCAAGGTGCGTTTTAGCTAGTCTTTATAGCGCATTATCCTCTTAACTTTGGCGTGTTGTTGTTTTTTAAGTTTGTTCCCACGAGGACGAGTCTATGTTAGGTAAGGCCAAGGTGCGTTGTAGCTAGTCTTTATAGCGCATTATCCTCTTAACTTTGGCGTGTTGTTGTTTTTTAAGTTTGTTCCTACGAGGACGAGTCTATGTTAGGTAAGGCCAAGGTGCGTTTTAGCTAGTCTTTATAGCGCATTATCCTTTTAACTTTGGCGTGTTGTTGTTTTTTAAGTTTGTTCATACGAGGACGAGTCTATGTTAGGTAAGGCCAAGGTGCGTTTTAGCTAGTCTTTATAGCGCATTATCCTCTTAACTTTGGCGTGTTGTTGTTTTTTAAGTTTGTTCCCACGAGGACGAGTCTATGTTAGGTAAGGCCAAGGTGCGTTTTAGCTAGTCTTTATAGCGCATTATCCTTTTAACTTTGGCGTGTTGTTGTTTTTTAAGTTTGTTCCCACGAGGACGAGTCTATGTTAGGTAAGGCCAAGGTGCGTTTTAGCTAGTCTTTATAGCGCATTATCCTCTTAACTTTGGCGTGTTGTTGTTTTTTAAGTTTGTTCCCACGAGGACGAGTCTATGTTAGGTAAGGCCAAGGTGCGTTTTAGCTAGTCTTTATAGCGCATTATCCTCTTAACTTTGGCGTGTTGTTGTTTTTTAAGTTTGTTCCCACGAGGACGAGTCTATGTTAGGTAAGGCCAAGGTGCGTTGTAGCTAGTCTTTATAGCGCATTATCCTCTTAACTTTGGCGTGTTGTTGTTTTTTAAGTTTGTTCCTACGAGGACGAGTCTATGTTAGGTAAGGCCAAGGTGCGTTTTAGCTAGTCTTTATAGCGCATTATCCTCTTAACTTTGGCGTGTTGTTGTTTTTTAAGTTTGTTCCCACGAGGACGAGTCTATGTTAGGTAAGGCCAAGGTGCGTTGTAGCTAGTCTTTATAGCGCATTATCCTCTTAACTTTGGCGTGTTGTTGTTTTTTAAGTTTGTTCCTACGAGGACGAGTCTATGTTAGGTAAGGCCAAGGTGCGTTTTAGCTAGTCTTTATAGCGCATTATCCTCTTAACTTTGGCGTGTTGTTGTTTTTTAAGTTTGTTCCTACGAGGACGAGTCTATGTTAGGTAAGGCCAAGGTTCGTTTTAGCTAGTCTTTATAGCGCATTATCCTCTTAACTTTGGCGTGTTGTTGTTTTTAAAGTTTGTTCCTACGAGGACGAGTCTATGTTAGGTAAGACCAAGGTGCGTTTTAGCTAGTCTTTATAGCGCATATCGGGGCTCCTCGTGGTCTGGTCCCGTTGGCAAGCTTGTAGTAGAACATTTTTATTGAGGAACCTGGATAGATCGATTCTGTGGACGTGGCCGGCCCTGTGGAGGCGGTCGTGGATGATGGTGGTCTCAACGCTGGTCACTGATTCTCGATGCAAAACAAAAGGCATATTACAGCAAAGTAATAAGTAACTGCGCAAAACATGTGCGGAATAATTAGGAAAAAGTGCGTTGTGATGAATTTGGAGTCAGTCAAACATAATAGTACGAATCCTATTGCTTTCTCTTTAAATCAAAAAATGTTATATAACTGAAGAAAAAAAAATCAACGTGAGAGATGTTTAGAATATCGCATTCTTTGTTATAAAGAAGACATGTTAATTAAGAACCAGCATTATCCGAACATCTGTTTTGCAATAGAATATATATTATGGGAAAATGATCTCTCTCTATTTGTACATAGATATACATTTATCTCTCTCTCTCTCTCTCTCTCTCTCTCTCTCTATATATATATATATATATATATATATATATATATATATATATATATAGAGAGAGAGAGAGAGAGAGAGAGAGAGTGAATGCTTTTATTCTTAGATACTATTATATTTAGTTTTAATTATTTTGGAGTATAAATAAATGTATTTCGATTATAAGTAATATTTAGTGATGGATTAATAAAACATATTAGTAATTGCTTGTATCTTTAATGGAAGTTATATATAAATTAATTTCAGTGGTATAGATAAATTTTATTATTCGTTGTAATCCTATTACTAATTGTGAGGTTAACACTAATCCATCACTAAATATTACTTATAATCGAAATACATTTATTTATACTCCAAAATAATTAAAACTAAATATAATATATAATATATATAGAAGCCCAACGATTGGCTGAGAGAACAACAACGAATCTCATTGGTTAACTAGGTAGCCGTGAATATAAAAACACCCGGCAAAAATAACTCCATGTGTGAAGATTCCCCACCACCCGGGGATGAAACGCGGGAGCCTCTGTATATATATGTAGATAGATAGATAGATAGATAGATAGATAGATAGATAGATAATTTATGATAATTTTTATAAGTACTCTGCTAGTCAAAAAAGGTGACGAACCCGAACTGAGACATGGTAAACACAGTTTTCTTTCATCCAAATTCTGTCCACATTAGTGTCGTTAATAGACTTTGGGATGGGAAATGTCAGCCATTTTTTGTTTGATTAATTGTTTAGCAAATATACGCGACTGGAACTGATTTATTCATCTGGTTTGAGGTCTTTTATCGATTTTCAATCGCAATCTCGAACGTATGAATCGTGTTTCTTGTAATAGTATCATTGAGAAAACTAGAATAAGGAACACATTACCAGAATGGATGTGTTTGTAATAAATACGAACTTAAAAAGAAACCAAAATCTTTATATATGTTGTGGTGGCAACCACTCATTTGCATATACGAATAACGTTACACTATAAATGGCAAGCCTAGGTTGGCCTTAGTGTGTGTTACCTAAATGCCACCGGAAGTGACGCCGAAGAGCGTAAATGTCCTCCCACTAAGACTCTCTGACTCGACACCTTCATTTGTACATACTGTAACTATACCTTTTCTTTAATACACTTATTATTGCATTCTCCTTGTTGTTTGCGTCTTCATTGTATTCCTCACTAATTATTGTTCAACCTTGCAACCACAACAATATATATAAAAAATATTTTTATAAATATATATTTTTAATGTTTAAACATTTGTAGATAAAGAAAATAACCAAGAGGAAAAAAGGGGGGGTTATTATAATGGAATCATCTAACTCTATAAAATAGATGTTCTGTAAAATAGTAAACTCAATTTGAAAGGAACAACACAGGTTAGGAGAAACTATATTTAATAACTTAAAAAAAAAATCTGGAGGCAAAACTAAATCAAATATTTGTAAACTTTTAATTAAAAAATAATTATTAAATAGGGAGGTGGTGTCTGATCAACACTGCTGGGATGCCATGATAAAGAAATACTGTTTCATTTTTAAAATCCCGAAACATTTTTCATGGTAAACAACTGACGATCCCTTATATGAAAAACATATATAAAAATATATTTATACTATAGTAAATTCTTGGAAGTTAACTAACATAGTGATTGCAGTAGATTGATTGACTTACTAGACTAAAATCTTTCAACGAAAATTTTTTTTTCTCCAGTTTTGAAGGTTAAAAAAACCTTCGAGACTATATATATATGTATATATATATTGATCAAGTTTAAATGTGTTAATAAAGTGAACACAGAATAAAGTTTTTCAAGAGTGCTCAATACACAGCAGAGCATTTATAAAATCACATGAACAATATTATAGTCTTATGTTAATCAACCAATGTTACCGCATATTGTCCAAGGAAGAGTTAAAATTGGCTCTGCTTTTGACAAGATGCGGTAATACGCATCGAAACGTTGGTTGAGTAACGTAAGGCTATAATATTGTTTATGTAATTTTATAAATGCTCTACTTGGTATTGAGCACTCTCGAAAAACTTGATTCTATGTTCACTTTATTAACACATTTGAACAATATATATATATATATATATATATATATATATATATATATCCGAACATCTCATAAATACCCGTTCCTGCGCCTCAAAATTCAGTGTTGACTTATTCTTCATTCTCAGTAAGTCCTACTGTCCCTTTCATCTGAAGATTCTAGAAACTATTTACATTAAGTCTCAGCAACCTTCTCTTTGTAAACAAAAAGAAAATCTTCTAGGACTTAATGTAGTTTCTATTTGATTCAATTTTTTTCACCCTTTCCCTCGCTATAATACCCAGAGCATATTTTTTTCTCTTAATCTTAACTTCGGTCCTTCTCTGTTGAACGAAATTCGAAACCGGTTAGCTTGTCCTTACATTCTCTTATCTTTTAATTTCATAAATTAAATATCGTCTGTACATAGCAATAATATATATATATATATATATATATATATATATATATATATATATATATATATATATATATATATATATATATATATAAGGATAAAAAACAACTAAGTAGAAATCTTCACAAACGACGCCACGCTCTTTGGTAGATTTATCATTTAGTTGGAAAAGCCAAGACATACATTTTGCTCATTTTGCTAAAACCCTAACCGGCCAGGCGGGAAAAACAACTTTCATGGGCGTCGTAATGAGTAGTCCAATAATTGACGCGTACATACGCCTAGACCTCTGATTGGCCGGCGGAACAATGACTCAGCAGAAAAACTTACTTTTTACAGCAAAGTAAAATTGTACATAAAAATGTATGACTGTTGGCCTTTTGGCTAAGATCAAAGTGTAGTATCTGTTCCGATGGATACTGCACCCTATAGACCGGTATTGTCTTGGCCTTTGGGGCTTTATTTACGCCGGTCTATGGGTCTGTCCTGTGCAGTTCTAGGTGGTCCACCCTCCCAGGCTTCGCCTCCCCTCTTTGGGGAGGAGTAAATTTATTGCTTACTGTCTGAGGCGCCCCTACCGGAGAATGCCGACGGGTCTGCTCAGGCAATTTTTAATGCCCAGAGTGCTCACCTTCTCGGGAGCTGGCTTTTCAAACCCCACTTTCCCGACCCGAGCTTGGGTCACATCTTACTTGTGGGGGTAAGATAAAACTGGCCTTGTGCCCAACTCATTTAGCGGAGTAAATAAAATGTATGACTGTTGGCCTTTTGGCTAAGATCAAAGTGTAGTATCTGTTCCGATGGATACTGCACCCCATAGACTGGTATTGTCTTGGCCTTCGGGGCTTTATTTACGCCGGTCTATGGGTCTGTCCTGTGCAGTTCTAAGAAGTCCACCCTCCCAGGCTTCGCCTCCCCTCTTTGGGGAGGAGTAAGTTTATTGTTTACTCCCTGAGGCGCCCCTACCGGGGAATGCCGACGGGGCTGCTCAGGCAATTTTTTAATGGCCAGAGTGCTCACCTTCTCGGGCGCTGGCTTTTCAAACCCCACTTTCCCGACCCGAGCTTGGGTCACATCTTACTTATGGGAGTAAGATAAAAACTGGCCTTGTGCTTAACTCCTGGAGAGGAGTAAATCAATGCAGTAGCATCATTATCGATAAAAGCGCAGATGAAATGGACGCGTCTTGTTGAACTAACTAGGGACACTGCATTGCTAACCTCATCTCAGGTGGGAACAGCGAGACGCCATTGCAATTAGTATAACGCATAACATTTATTTAATCGTGTATTGTATTTCATTGGGTGATAAATTATCAAATTTGAAAAAGAATTGATTGATGATGGTGCAAATTATCCTGAGAACTATGTTTATATTGTTCATATTTAATTATTGTGAAGAGTTTCCAATCAATCATGTTTTTTTTTATTGATATCTTCCAAACGAATATCAATAAAATATGAACTAAAACATGGCTGATGAGAACGTATATCACTTTCTTTGATGAATCTAATAATTGATTTTTCAATGCAGTTTGATTCATTGACATTTCTTGGTTGATTACATTCTGATACGTACACACACACACACACACACACACACACACACACACACACACACACACACATATATATATATATATATATATATATATATATAACGTAAAATATTATAACACGAAATTACATGATTGTTATTCTTGCTCTGTTTACCACATTGAGCTCTCTTACCCGGATTTCTTCCTGGAATTATTCCATTATAACACAAATATATATATATATATATATATATATATATATATATATATATATATATATATACAGGGTGGGCCAAAATAAGGGTCCTATCTTTAAATTTGAATAACTTGAATTTGAATAACTTCCACAAAATAAAAGTTAAACTCAGCAAACTTTATGTGTGTGTAGACTGAGCCTTCCGAGATTTTTTGAAATAAACAAAACAAATTTTAGCCGAAAAACACTTCTTAAAACTTACAAAAACTAAAGTATTGTTTTTTACACTGTTTTGAGTTTTTTAAGCAAAAATAATGTTTTCTAAATGAGGGTACGTTCCTTAGGGCTAATACGGCTCATGCTTGCTTCGGAAGGGGTTCTTTACTTATTCTAAAAAAAAAAAAAAAAAAAATCAATAAATAAAAAAGTTATGAATTTTTAAAAATAGGACCCTTATTTTTGCCCACCCTGTATATATATATATATATATATATATATATATATATATATATATATATATATATATATATATATATATATATATATATATATATATATATTTACGCTCTTAATTTTGATTCTCAATTAATCGAGCACTCTGCTGAGAAGTACAGGGTTAGGGTAAGGGTTAGGGTTAGGGTTATGTTTGTTCAGCATCAGTGCAGTTCCAACGAGAGAGAAAAATGTATATTTAAAGAAGTGAGGCCATCAACATTTGTAAAAAACTGTTTTCAACAAATGTTTGTTATTTTATCATTTTATGATTTGATAATTTGATCACTTTATGACGCGTTTAAAGCGTTTGTTTTATTTTTCTCATTTCAATATATATATATATATATATATATATATATGTATATATATATATATATATATATATATATATATATATTTCGTATTTTTATGTAGTAAAATATCACATCATTATCACGGACAGATTCACATCATTTTTTCACACTTATGTATTTATTTATTATTTTTAATTTCGCAGACAATTGTTTCAGCTAACATCAAGATATTTGTAAAATGCCCCTATGCATTTATTTCTTTCTTGGTGTGGCTATTCTCAGTACAAAAACAAATTCAAAAAAACTTTTTTTTTTAACTTGGCGATTATAGCCCGATTTACAGTCAATATTCATTATTAATTTTTTTTTTTTTGATAATGAATATGTACTAAATATATTATAGCTCTAGATGTAAACTATTGAGCTATTATAAGTACTTTGTGTTACAAAATTAAGAAATACACACACACACACACACACACACATATATATATATATATATATATATATATATATATATATATATATATATATATATATATATATATAATGGTAATAATCCAGGTAAAAACATCCACAGGGTAGTAATCCAAAGAATTTCAACAGGGTTTATAAAAAGTGCTCAATATCAACTAGAACTTTTATATATGATTATTTTTATTTACACAGACATGTACAAAATCTGCGACACTGGCATGTCGATGTTATCGATCAACAGTTATTATAAACTGAGATCTCAGTTTATAATAACTGTTGATCGATAACATCGACATGCCAGTGTCGCAGATTTTTTACATGTCTGTGTAAATAAAAATAATCTGTATATATATATATATATATATATATATATATATATATATATATATATATATATGTATAGGGTGTTCCAAAAGTCTTGGGCACATTTCAAGTCCTCATATCTTCTGGACTATGAATGGTAGTAGGATCACACTGGTACCATTTTAAAGCGCGATTTATTAGTCTTTTGTAATTACATTGATTTTTTCATATATATTCATTCAGGTCAAGTAAGATTCTTTTTGCGAAACTGTTATTGCCTTATAGAATTGTACAGTTTTGAATTTAACATTTCATTTATCAAAATCTAATATTTCATTTATCAAAATATTCTAAATATTGGACTATACGTTTTGCATTTCGGAAAGGATTTTTATGAGAATATATATTATAACCTTATATATATATATATATATATATATATATATATATATATATATATATATATATATATATATATATATATATGTATATATATATATATGTGTATGTGTGTGTGTGGGGGGGGGTTAAGAGTTCGGATGCAAAACGCGATAAATCCAATTTGTTTAAATCGAGATATTTAACAATAAAAGGACGAATATTTTAAATATGGCCTTCGACTAAAAGTTAATTTCATTTGAAAGAAACGAGAAATCATGTTGGTACCATATTATGTAAAACATAGTTTTAGAGTGTCGTCGAGTGTTGAAATGTAACACTTTTTGTAGTGATGTTATTCCGGGCAGCTACAACCTTTATACACACTTTTTTGAACGGTATCAACATGTTTCTCGTTTAAGTGTCTAGCTTGTTTATATATTCTTTTTGTGGCCAGTCAATGATGCGAAAGCTTTATGTTATCACCGGCATGGCAATTTGGTTAATGACAGTTAATTTGTTTGGGTTTTGGTTAGGGTTAGGGTTTAGGGTTTAGGTTAATGGTTGCGGTTAGGGTTAGGGGTTAGGGGTTAGTGGTTAGAGGTTAGGGGCTAGGGTTAAGGTTAGGGTTAAGGTTAGGGTTTAGGGTTTAAGATTAGGCTTTATGGTTATGGGTTAGGGTTAGAGTTAGGGTTAGGGTTTGGGTTAAGGTTTAGGTTTAGGGTTAGAGTTTATGGTTAGGTTTACGGTTAGGGGGTAGGGTTAGGGTAAGGTAGGGGGTAGGATTAGGGTTAGGGTAAGGTTTTAGGGCTAGGGTGAGGGTTTAGGGTTAGGGTTATGATTAAGGTTAGGGTTAGGGTTCTGGTTAGGGTTAGGGTTTAGGATTAGGGTGTATAGTTAGGGTTAAGCTTAGGGGTTGGGGTTAGGGGTTAGAGTTAAGCGTTAGGATTAGAATTAGGATTAGGGTTAGGTTTTAGGGTTAGGGTGAGGGTTTAGGGTTAGGGTTCGGTTTAGGATTCTGGTTAGGGTTAGGGTTTATGGTTAGGGTGTAGGGTTTATGGTTAGGGTGTAGGGTTAGGGTTAGGGGGTAGGGTGATGGTAAGGGTGAGGGTTTAAGGTTAGAGTTAGGATTAGGGTTAGGGTTTAGGGTTTAGGGTTAGGGTTAGGATTAGGGTTAGGGGTTAGGGTTCCTCTTATATAGGCATGTTGAATTACATCTTTTTTTCTGTGCCAAGATATTTTTTGTTCCGTCTCTTCTATGTCTCTGATGTCAGTTTCTTCATCAATCTGTATGTTTTCCGTTTGTATCTTCTTCTCAGCTCTCAGGGAGCGCTGAACACATTTATCCAGGCCAAATCTTACAAATCTCTTTTACAATTTTGATATCTCTAACCTCCAACTCCCAACTCCAAAAGTTCGGTCGATTGCCTGAAAAATTATCTGCAAGAAGAATTTTTTTTAATTTAAACATTTTTATTATAGACTAAGAATTACATTCCTATGCACATTTTACGTAAAATTATCACCCACTTTTTGGCCAGTAAGCGCTAACCTTTTTTTTCTAAATTTGGATTGATTTAAAGCAATAAAAACTTATTTAACAAATCCTATTTTAAATACATAAATTACTTAAAGTTACATGGGTTCTTTTCTAATTTTTACTACTACTTATATTTTTAAAATCAAATTATTATTTTACATTTCCCCTCAGGCAAGGCCAAGACACGGGTCCTGCTAGTATATAATCAGTTTGTAGAATACAACATTTTTGACAATCAATATGTTGTAATCATGCTCCAAAAATTAAACCTCATCAAATAAATAGTGCTGTGTCATCTTATTCCGCAATCTTTAGACGCCATTTCAGTTATGTTCAGCGATAATATTTTATTGTGACAAAGTCAGCGTAGCAGGCCGACAGACGAACAGACGAACAGACAAGCGAATGAATATCTTATACACTACTTACTTTCATATCTGTTTAAATTATGAGTATCTTATACACTACTTACTTTCATATCTGTCTAACTTATGAGTATCTTATACACTACTTACTTTCATATCTGTTTAACTTATTTCATTCGAACTGCATTGTTAACGATGAAAAAGTTAATTTGAACTTATTCAAGGAAGATGGATTCATATTTTAGCAAATTACGTTAAATGATTTAGCACGTTAAATGTCGTCGACCAATGACGATGGAACACGTGTGCTACACGTGTTCCATCGTCCGACCCGAGACTAAACCAACAGTCTCTACAAACGAGGAGAGCCAGGGGAGTGGCGAACAAATATGAGACCCATTACGTTACAATAGTTTTGGGTTTTTTTCAGAACGAATCACAAACCCGCCAGAACGAATCACAAACCCGCCAGAACGAATCACAAACCCGCCAGAACGAACCACAAACCCGCCAGAACGAACCACAAACCCGACAGAACGAACCCCAAACCCGCCAGTCCGATTCTTATCGTCCTCTTGCCACGTCGTTTGAGACTTTATTTAAGTTAAATTATATAGTAAGTTAAATATTCGTCGTCTACTTACTACCACGCCCGAGATTAAACAATCAGTTTCGGACAACGGCAACAAGAGAGTCCAGGGGCGACTAACAGATAAGACGAATTACGTTGCAAAAGTGTTTTCAAATATTTACACGAAACGAAAATTAAAAAATATAATCAAGAAAAATGAAACAATTAAACACTTGAAAAGAAAATCGCCACAGATATTTGATTGCTTCCCAATGTAGCAATGTGTGACACAATGTCGGAAGGTGGGCGATGAGTCAATCCAGCTCCCCTAATGAAGGAGCACTCTGGCTTAGCAAAAATAGCCTAGGCCATCCCGTCGGCATTCCCCAGTCACGGCGCCTCAAGCAGTAAGCAATAAACTTACTCCACCCCAAAGAGGCGAGGCAAGGCCTGGGAGGGTTGACCTCCTAGAACTTCATAGGACAAACTCACAGACCGGCGGAATCAAGACCCGAAGGTTAAGATGATACCGTTCTATAAGTGTAGTATCCATCTGGACAGATACTACACTTTGATCCTGGCCAAAAGGCCAAGAAAATGTAGGTTTTATTTACTCCTCCCCAGGAGTTAGGCACAAGGCCAGTTTTATCTTACTCCCACAAGCAAGATGTGACCCAAGATCGGGTCGAGAAAGTGGGGTTTGAAAAGCCAGCGCCCGAGAGGTGAGCACTCTGACATTTAAAAATTGCCTGGGCAGCCCCTTCGGCATTCCCCGGTAGGGGCGCCTCAGACAGTAAGCAATAAACTTACTCGTCCCCAAAGGGGGGAGGCAAAGCCTGGGAGGGTGGACCTCCTAAAACTGCACAGGACAGGCGTGCAGTATCCATCGGAACAGATACTACACTTTGATCCTGGCCAAAAGGCCAAAAAAATGTAGGTATTTAATTCTCTCCCACCGCAGGAATATGTGACACAAGGTCGGAAAGTGGGGGAAGAGTCAAGCCAGCGCCCCTAAAGAAGGAGCACTCTGGCCTAGCAAAAATGGCCTGGGCAACACCGTCGGCATTCCCCGGTCTGGGAGCCTCAGACAGTAAGCTATGAACTTACTACCCCCAAATATGGGAGGCAAGGCCTTGAAGGATGCACCTCCTAGGATAACCCAGGACAGTATACTTCATCCCGGCAGGTAAAATGCCGAGTTCCTGCCGGACTGATTGTCGAGAACGAATCCTTGACTGGTATGACGTCATCCCGAAGTCCTCAATCAACCGAAGCTGCTGAAGGACTGAACGGGATGGGGCGCACCGCAACAAAGCACAAACACACGCAATAAAAAAATAAAGTGAAGAGTTCGATTGCAAAACGCGATAAATCCAATTTGTTGAAATTCAGACATTAAACAATTTTGAAATGCCGAATATTTATTTTGACGGTTTTGATTTTGTATGAACGTTTAATAAATAAATAAATAAATAATTGCTATAAAAAAAAGAAGGATAGAAAAAACCGTTAATGCAACCGGTCGCAAAGATGGTGATTCTCTGATTTGTATTTCCTTAAACTGCCTATGTGCGCGTGCCTTTCTTTTTACTCAATAAACTGAAATAATTATATATGTATAAAAAGATTTAGCATTGAAGAGTTAGAATGCAAAATGCGATAAATCCAATTTGTTCAAATTCTCTGAATTCTCATTAAACAATACACTTATAAATGCATAGAATCTAGACTTCGACTATAAGCTTACTTTAATTGAAAGCAAACATAAATTATTCCGGTATCATGTTATGTAAAACATGATTTTGGTGCGTGGCAACATTTTTTTGTAGTGGTGACTTCACAATTTTTTAAATGACGTTTATCGCGTTTTGCATTTGAACTCTTCAAATCTAAATAATTAATAAACCGTAATAAATAAGTATTCACTAATAAATGAATAAATAAAAATACCACAATTTGCAATAAAACGCTTCAGAAACAAAACACATATCAAATTTGATAAAACTTTTATATTGGACGCCATTTTATTTGCCCAAGGTGGGAAAAACGTTTATTTCATGTTTCTTTCCTGTTACCGCCATTTTTTTTTTGACTTCTTTCATTTATGAATTTTTGTTGTTGTTTGTTTTGCCCTGTAAAATGTCGGATGTTTTGCTGCCAGTTCCAAGGAGGACATTTTAATTTTCTCTTTTGTATACAGCAATAAGCGAAAGCGAACCACTATTAGCGACACTGATTGTGACAAAAACAAGCACAACGAAAACAACAAAAAGAGAATGGAAAAAAACGAAACTATTTGGGTTTCTTCCATACAAAAAGCCTCTTCTCTCAACACCAAAACTATAGAGGTTTTTATTCTGCTATCAACAAAGCCATAATTATATAAACACAGAGGCGTGAAATATAATAGTTCTTTGCAGAAAAGATATCTAGAAGGCGATATTATACACTTATTCAGTCACAATTTATTAATGATCCCCAATTAGTGGTTATATAATATATGTAAATAAATATATATATATATATATATATATATCTAATATATAATATATATGTATAATATATAATATATATATATAATATATACATACATATATAATATATATAATATATATAACATATATATAATATATATAATATATATATAACATATATATAATATATATATAATATATATATAATATATATATATAATATATATATATCTAATATATATATAATATATATATAATATATATAATATATAATATATATAATATATATATATAATATATATATATAATATATATATATATATATATATATATATATGTAATATATATATATATATATATGTAATATATATATACAATTTTGGCAGATCCTCTGCACATACGGAGTTTTCCTCTGGTATTTATTATTTTTGACAAAGGGAAGTTTCTTTTCCCGAAATATTAAATAAATGATTTTTATAATCATCCGGACATCACACAAGCAGCTAACACCACACTGGCTGTTATGTAAGATTTTAAGAAAAAATAAATAGTAAGTCACATTTTGAATTCGATTTATTATTTTTGTTCCTTCCAGCTTACATCTTACCCGGAATTGGCATTGTCCACAGCCTTTTAAAAACATACTACTACTATTCCCAGCAATGTGTCAAGCAAACTACCTCTCTCTCTCTCTCTCTCTCTCTATATATATATATATATATATATATATATATATATATATATATATATT
This sequence comes from Sepiola atlantica, assembly GCA_963556195.1. NCBI lineage: Eukaryota > Metazoa > Mollusca > Cephalopoda > Sepiida > Sepiolidae > Sepiola > Sepiola atlantica. The sequence goes on along the minus strand of OY744542.1, from coordinate 69,072,687 downwards.
AATAATGGAGTTGTTGTATCTGTCTGTCCATCAGAGTAGCATGGTTATTTACTAAGTCACCCAACTTCATTATATACTACTAGAAAAACCGCCGGAAACACTATGCGCATTTCTCAATTTACATAATCAATTGCTTTTCAACTTCTAATAAATTAATATTCACAAATATACACTCATGATTGTTTGCTTCAGATTTCCACATGTATTTAAGCTATTTTGCACGCTAATAATCTTACTTATAAATCATAATTTAGACAGACAGACAGATACATACATAACTGAAAGGCGTAACGTAGTTAATATAACTATGACGAATGGATTAACGCTGGCTGTTTAATCAGTGGTTCCCATCTCTCCCTCCGTTAATTCAATATGGCGCAACTGATTAAACAGCCAGCGTTAATACGGCGCGTTATTTAAAATGTAAGCAACAACGCTGGCATTCACCGTGATAATTTTCCTCTTATTTATTTTTTAAAACGGTTCTAAGTTTGTTTATTTTCTTAATCTTATTAGCCATTAAATTCACTGAATCAAATTGCTTGATTAAAATAATAATTGATTTAAAAATTACTATTTAAAAACACACAAACACACACACCTTATAACGAATTTAGTTTTCACTTTCGGACCCGCACTAACTTTGACCCCGTCTGTATTTTGTTTTTTTAATTGTTGATTTTAATTTACGTACACCTTTTTCCCGCTTTGAAAGATATAAAATATTACTTATTATATTCTGACCTGGGTGTAAAGAAATGCGAGCAGACGATACCTTGGTGTGTGTGGGGGTGGGGGCACCTTTTACTGTTTTTAGAATCGTATATAAGGTAACAATTATTTCTTCTTTTCCTTCTCTTATTAACACTTACTACTACACTATAACAAATACTACATTCAATTTTTATTTAAATTTTTTATTTTCTTTACATTTATTTTTAATGCAAAAACTGTTTACGGTTGCTACAAACCAAAACAATGCAAACTTAATGTATCTTTTTATTAATGATGTTACTTATCATGTGCAATATATTATTTAAATTAATTGTAGTGATAATAAGCTCTACCCAAATTACATACTAGCGTCATTTCTGACGCGGCAGCCTAGCAAAAATATGCGACCGGAAGGAGCGTATATTTGCTAGTATATATAATGTTTGTTGGATTTCAGACACAAATAGACACTATATCTGACATATCTCTATTTGATTCGTGCTAGCCTAATTTTCGTGAGTTTTCCCAAATGGTATAATATTAGAAAGAATGAGAAAGGGGAAGGGAGAGAGACAGACAGACAGACAGACAGACAGACAGACAGAGATTGGCGGTATAGGATTGACCAAAGAAATACAATCCAATTAAATGGAGCTATCTTTAATATTTCGTATTTACTAAAAGTAAATCTAAAACATACTTTTTTATATTGCTCACGGACTTCATGGGCACTTTATTTTGTCGTGCAAATCGTATGTATATCCGCGTATTACAGTAGTATTAATTATGTCATTTAATTTGATAAATTAAACATATCTTGTATCAAACTAGAAGCAAAGAGATAGATAAGTTATTAAAAATGGCATTCATGCGCACGCATCTTGCGTTGACAATAATTATTTCTAAAAGTAATTATTTTTGATTAAAATTGAAACATGCTATAATCATTTATAATTAATCTACATCCCGTCAAATCCTATAAAACGTGTTGTGTGCGCGTGTAATTATCTCTGTACTCTCTAGCTTTCTATAGCATTAAAGTATCAGAATAAAGGGAAAGAGAAATTAAGAGCTTCAACATTTGGAGTTGGCAATCTGAGGACTGTGAGGGCGGCAAATGGGGAGGGGGGTATCGTTTCGTAGATATACTAATTCTTGTCTGTGTTAATTTAGATGTGCTCAAGCATTTAAAAAAAGAACCTCTGTCGATCGTCTATAGCTGTTTCCAGCGAAGCTCGCGTCATGCTGTCACATAAACAGGGATTTAGACTCAATTCAGATGGTTATATTGTGTTTCTGTCTATTGTTATTAATAGCTGGTTGGAGAACGTGGGTGTGGAAAGGACATACGTGTAGCGATATAACTAACTCATCTCCGTGTTAGACATCCAGAAAATCCCAGCAGCGGCTGTTTCAGAATTTCCCCGACTTCACCAGTTCTAACATCTGCCTGCCTCTCGCCTGATTGCAACTGCATAGGCTACAATGTGTGTGGTGCACTTGATAAACTCACCAACCTGTAACATGAAAGACAAGCTAATTACCAGGATTAAACTGGTGCTTAGTGTTCAGACATCTCTAAGGACACAATGAAGGCCGCGTACTCTACGTATAAATCCCGGCTGGAGGTCATGGCGGAAGCTCAATGCGGCCCCTACAGGTAAGCTGTATTAAAAAAAGATCCTATGATATGCATTTGAATTTTGAGAATACATCAATTATTGGCCAAGATAGTAGGTTTGTTATACTTTTCTATAAAGTGTCAAATTTGTCAGGCATACATTTAAAATAGCATTTTCATCTATAAACGTGTGGATTTAACAGCCACGGTTTAACATAACCGTTTCTGTGTAGCTTACTTGTCATGAATATATTTAATATAACTTATATATATATATATATATATATATATATATACATATATATATATATATATATATATATATATATATATATATATATATATATATATATATATATATTATAAATATATATTAATTAATTAATTAATTAATAATACACAAATAATTAACTAAATATAAATAAATACATTCACACATCATTTTTTTTAAAACTAGTAGATATTATTGGCAATCACTTTCTTACACATATATATATGCATATATATATACATATTTGCATATGTATATCCTCATATAATTTAATAATTATTAGTTATTCAATGATACACAAATAATTAATTAAATTAATAGGAATAAATAAATACATTCACACATAATAAATAAAGTAATAGATATTATTTCTTTCTTCTCTCCATTTTTACCACATTTTCGGTTTTCATCAGAATTTGCATTTCTACAACTAATCACACGATTATATTGCACATGGAAATTCATTTTTCCTTTCAGCTTCCTTTTAATGCAAAACGGGCAATGAGTTCAGAATTCTACGAGCAGATCCAATTTGCTAATTGTATGATTAATTTTTCTTCATCCTGAAAAAGTCTCACAATAAAGACGAAACCTTTATGATTGCATACATAATATATATTTGGCTTTCCTTTTTCATTTTCCATATATATATATATATATATATATATATATATATATATATATATATATATTCGATAACGCAGTGTTGTGTAGACGATAGACATTACCTTGGTCCAATCAGACTTTTCTCCATCGTCTCAGGTGGCAACAAATTTCCATATGCCAAAGACATAAATGGCCACAGATGTAACATGTATGATATTCATGGTGTGGATGCTGTTAATGGTCGGATACTACTTTCCCGCCGTGTGTTCCGTGTTCGCGTGACAACTCGGTAATGAGCCAACTTAATCTGACATGTGAACGGCCCACTGTGGATTAAATGACGCCATCAAATGTGGTGCTCAACAGACTATTCCTAGGTTGCAGGGTTGATATTAAACGACC
>OY744542.1:69009073-69064073 GCA_963556195.1 Sepiola atlantica | reverse complement strand
GTCGTCTGTAGATAAAAATATAATTTAATATTTATTTGTAAAAGTATAATTATAACAATCTCCTTTAATACTAATTAAAGTTGAGGACTTTTAGGAGATATTTAAAAATAAACATTAACTTATCTAGAAAGCAATACTCCGATTAAGTTCGTTGAGTTCTGTAGTCTGTCTTTATGTTTACGCTGTTATGGGGATAAATACAACTTAAAATTCTCTGTCCTACGTGATAATTTGAAATGGCCGTGAGAACTGAGTTAAAGCGTGCAGATCAAAAGGTTGCCCAATTAAGCGGGTTCGCGCCTCATAACCGTCTGAAATTATCACTTCCCTACACCGAAGAAAGGAAGACGCTCAGAATGATGTCGTCTATAAGTAAAAATATTAGTTTATATATATATATATATATATATATATATATATATATATATATATATATATATATATATATGGGAAAGTTTATTTTTTAAGCATTTTAGAATTTAAAACTTAAAGAAAGAGGCAAAATGCCTTCAGAAACCATTTGTTACATGCGTGTAGATTTTATTAAAATCGAAACAAATATCTTCATTTTTACTTTTTTTTACTAATTTTTCACTCGAAATAACGAGCATCATCAGAGCTTTAAACAAAAAAATTTAATTCAATATGTATTTATAAATAAATTATATATATATATATATATATATATATATATATATATATATATATATATATATATATATATTATAAAGATAAATGAAGGAAGAGTACACCTTGTATTGAACAATCGAAGATGAAATAGATTTGTCATGCGCACATCTTTATCTCTCCTCTTTTATCTATCTTTATAATTGCTCTATCTCGTATATTGAGCTTAAATCATTTAACCATAGGTTCAATTCTCTAAAAGTATACTTTTAGTCTCATATTTTGTTATATATATATATATATATATATATATATATATATATATATATATATATAAACTTTTTCACAGTCAATGCCTGGTAGTCATTCTCGCGTCGTTTTAAATTTCCGATAAATAAGAAGAATAAAAGCATGTCACTAGATAATTACATGTTATTAGACACATTATTCAAGTAAACACATTGCCTGGAATTATAAAATTTATGCTCAAATAAATAAAATGTAATAATAAAAAGTAATTTACAATATGTTTACGGTAAGTTTAATATCAATTTAATTATTTTCTGCAGATAATTTTTCATTCCTATTTGATATGAAACTTGATCGCGATCCGTCGCCGGTGCTTTTGATGAAAATTAATCATTTATTCGCGTTTTTTTCTCGTAAAATATATTCTTTAGAGTTGCCTGTCTATTTAATAATACATTAATTTTACTAATTTACTTAATTTCCCATCTCTTATTTTAATCAATATTTTAACCAATTCATCAAAACACATTTATATATGAACTAGCATGGATATCAGATGTTACACGGGTTGCGCTGTAATATTTCATGTTATTATTTATACCAATAACTCAACATTTATCAAGGCCATGTTGTAGTCTTCGCATTAAAAATTTCCACGGCAACGCGTTCCACAGCTGGGAAGTTCTTAGTAAAAAACTTTGTTCATGGAAGCTTTGTTTAATTTTTGGTACAGAGAAGAATAAAGGATAAGTATTTACAGTGTTGCTAGACAGACGAATTCTCGTTTTTGCGGCGGGGTAGAGGTTTAATCTCACTCAAGCGCCTACCATGGCAATATCTGTAGAGCAAGGAGAGACTAGCAACATATCTTCTGTGAGAAAATGGCCGCAAAGAAGAAAAAATAACTTCCACTATATTTCCAAGTGGAGTATGTACTCTCTCAATGAAGGAAATATTTATCTGAATTTTTAATAAAAATGCCATTTTCTATACTTTACAACTGACGAATATGAATTTTTATACAATACATGCTGATTAATTTACAAACTAATATCTGATTGGTACTTCCTATAGAATCAACGTTACACTGACACTTAATAACATATCGAATGACCTTGTAAAAGACTATGTATAACCTTAATAGGTAAATCGAATTACTAACGGAAAATTCCTTAGAAAATACATCAAAGTTCGAATGCGATTTAAAATGAAAGTTTTTTAACAGAAGAGAGAGGGTATTTGAATTATTAGTTGAAATATTCAATATTCAATATTTTCAATCTGCGTTTCAAAATCAGCCAAAAATTCTCCACATCTCTACTCTCTTATTATTTTCTGTTCCCTCCTTTTTTTTTCTCTTTTTTTCTTTTTTCTTCTTTGTCCCCTTCCAAGTTTAGAATAAACTGCAGACTCATACTTCCACACACACCGTCCCCCACCTACTGAAGCCATGCTTAGCTATAACATATGTTGACCCCAGTTAACTTCCTAGCTAAAATACTCATAAACTGATAAATCCAAGCCATCAATCCCATTCATCTCGCGTCCTTTGAATGAGACTAACCACTGCTGATACAACCAAAATCATGTTTTTCGTTCTCTGCTTGTTCACGTCAACAACCATGCCGAAGTTTGAACACTTTCTGACATATCAAAATTAATATTCTGTATGATTTGTCTGCATAGCTTTCTTCATCCTGAAGAAGTCTTTCAATAAAGACGAAACGTTGATGAATACATAAATTACATAGGTTTTGGCTTTACTTTTATTCATTTTACATTACGTCGGATTACTTTATCCCCACCTTTCTTCATACAGTCATATATATATATATATATATATATATATATATATATATATATATATATATATATACATATATATTTATATATATATATATATATATATATATATATATATATATACCACTAGATGAAGTGAAAGAATAAAATAAGGTGCGAATCAAATTTTATTAGAATTCAATGTTCAAGCAAAGTACTTTAAAGTCCTTAACTCATGAGTTTTCAAAGAAAATCTTCTCCTTATATATATATATCAATCTTCTCCTTATATATATATATATATATATATATATATATATATATATATATATATATATATATAGAGAGAGAGAGAGAGAGAGAGAGAGAGAGAGAGAGAGAGAAAGAGCATCTTATAGAGATGTATGGGCGTATCTAAAATAAAATGTTACTATTCAATCTGAGTTTAGCATTGGAAATCTTTCTAACGTACACGTTATAAACCAACGGTAATACAATTTTAAGCATGACAGACCAGCGAAAATGTCATTTTTGACTTAAGTATATATATATATATATATATATATATATATATATATATATATATATATATATATATATATTGTCGCTCCTTAATTATTAGTAGAGCACTTTAGTAGTAGTGCAAATACAGCTGGACGTCATTTGCTTTATAATGCATCATTCCTTAATATAAGTAGAATGCCTGTGTCGTCATCGCCGCTTATAAATGTATTTAATCTACCACAGTTTATCAGCCGTTCAGATATTGGCCGCGAGGTTTAAGACGTTGGGTTGGAGTTGAAAAATACTTATAATCCAGTGTTTCGAATCGTGTGACCAGTAGTGAATAGTCAAACTTCTACGCTGAAGAGTCTTGATTGAAAAAAGATGAAACGTATACGTCCGTAGATAATAAACAACAAATATTTTCATATATATATATATATATATATATATATATATATATATATATATATATATATGAATATGTATGAATAGTTCGACTGCAAAACGCGATAAACGCCATTTCCAAAATTACGAAGATATCCTTGCTAATAGAGTATCATTTCAACACTCGACCACGCCCCTCACATTATGCTTTACATCATATGATACCGGCATGATTTCTTTTTGCTTTCAAATAAAATAAGCTTTAAGTCGAAGCACACATTTAATATGATCATCTCTTTTATTGCTTAATGTCTCAATTTAAACAGATTGGATTTACCGTGTTTTGCATTCGAACTCTTCATATATATATATATATATATATATATATATATATATATTTAAATACATTTCTCGTGGTACAAAATTTAACAACGGCGAGGAATGCAGACGTTTGGGACATTTTTCTTGGGGGGGGGGTAGAATGAAATAGAACAAGTATAATAATGAGAGGAAATTAAAAAAAATAATGAATGTACTAAGCCAACTTTCGTCCACACTCATCAGAGTATTTACGTGGAAGTAATTAAATACGACTAAAAACTTAAAAGAAATTTATAATGAAAACTAGTGACAAGTTTGAGAGAGAAAAAATAGATAGATAGATAGATAGATAGATAGATAGATATATTTAGATTTTTCACTTAGAAAATTGTTTATTCAGTGAAGACCGGGATTAGGCCAATAAAAATAAGCCCGATGATACTCGATTACAGAGCATTTATATGTGATTTTTTGAAGGCTTACCAAACCATTCCGTTCAGGAGATAAGTCATCACCACAGAAGACTTTTTCTTTCAAAACTTATTTATTTATCATATGTATCCAAATTAAAGAGTTTTTTCTTACACGTGTTTCACTACCAAGCAGGTCCTTGCTTGGTAGATCGTCAGGGGAATTAAGTACCTGGAGTAAGAGTTTCAATAACTGACAATACACAATGTGGTGTTGCCTTAATTTAGGTCACTTAAGAAGAGGACAGGAGAAAAAAAATAAAAATAAAAAATAAAAAAGTAGCTCGTAAGATTTTCGCAGTATTATTGCTACTAAGCAAAAGAGCAAAGAATTAGTCCCAAATGCATTCAAAAGAAACAGGAACAATATGCGAGAATACACCTTCTCCTCGGGCGGCACAACAATGAAAAGCATCCCCCCAAACAAAAATAAAACAGTCAAAACACAGTTCACAAGTTACCGTTCTAAGCCACTGATAGTGTGGGCATTCCACATCTATTCCATCAGAAGAAAACACAACACAAGTGTCCGTTTGGAATGCACGTGGTCGTGCGAACCTTTTTTCTAGGGCTGACTTGCCCCATTCGAGATAAACACACAACGAGGCAAAAAAATCTCTCTCTCTTTCTCTCTCTCTCTCTCTTTATATATATATATATATATATATATATATATATATATATATATATATATATATATACATGAATCAGTTGCTATTACGATTATATTTACTTTTCTCTGACTAGACTAAAGTTTGCCATGCCATCAGTTTATAGTGGAGTATATACAGCGCCAACCCACGAGTACCAGGTTTTCCATGATTGGACACGTCGGCATTACCTGGTAAGCGAGCCTCAGTTGACTGGCGATTAACCAATCCTCTACTTAAAGAGAAAAGGTAACGCCTGGGATGACGGCCTATTAAGACTTGACGCAACCCTACTTCATTCCGATTCCAAGGGCCAAAGCCCCTGCGCCATGTAGAATATGTTATTGTACGAAATAAACAGGGAAAATAGGTAGATATCTAAATGGATATATTCAGCATATCTGTCTATCAACCTATTATTGTTTCGTTTATTTATTTCACATTTCGAAATTGGATGCACCCTCATTAAGCAGGGAAACATCTTGTTGCATATTTTATGCCACTAATTTTTACATTTGTTCGATTTTAATTAATCACGCTTTCCAAATATGCGTTAAAATAATTGCATCGATGCTTAGTAAATAACACGGAGCCAAAATACTTGAAATTATATTCGCCCATTGATGTTAGGGACGTATGTGTGCGTCCTCGATTTGTCTGTCACGCTTCAGTTAGAAATCGTGTATCTATCACTGGACACATTGAAAATGGACGCATGTTATGTTAGGTGCTTAGAAAGCATCGTTTTAAATTGTCTTTTGTTGCTCTGTCTGTCAAGCTTATGTTTGACAGTGCATTTTTGTTGATCCGTAACGCTTAAGTCTGTAATGATATTTTTGTGGGTCTGTCATGCTTATTTCTTAATTGCATTTGAATTGGTCTGTACAGCTAATGTCTGAAATGATACTTTCATTGGTCTGCTATTTTATTTATCTTCCTCCCACAAGGTAAGATGTGACACAAGGTCAGGAAAGTGGGATTTGAAAAGCCAGCGCCCGAGAAGATGAGCACTCTGGCCTACAAATAATTCCTGGACAGCCACGTCGGCATTCTCCGGTAGGGGAGCCTCAGGCAGTAAGCTATAAACTTACTCCACCCCAAAAAGGTGAGGCAAAGCCTGGGAGGGTGGACCTCCTAGAACTGCACAGGACAAACCCACAGACCGGCGTCATCAAGCCCCGAAGGGCCAGAACGATACGGGTCTATAGGGTGTAGTATAGATCGGAACAGATACTACACTTTGATCTTAGCCAAAAGGCCAAGAAGTTTTATTTATCTACCTCCCACAAGGTAAGATGTGACACAAGGTCTGGAAAGTGGGATTAGAAAAACCAGCACTCGAGAAGTTGAGTACTCTGGTCATTAAAAATTGCCTGGGCAGCCCTGTCGGCATTCCCCGGTAGGGGCGCCTCAGGCAGTAAGCAATAAACTTACTCCTCCCCAAAGAGGGGAGGCGAAGCCTGGAAGGGTGGACCTCCTAGAACTGCACAGGACCGACCCATAAACCGGCGTAAATCAAGCCCCGAAGGCCAAGACAATACCAGTATATGGGGTGCAGTATCCATCGGAACAGATACTACACTTTGATCTTAGCCAAAAGGCCAAGAAGTTACGAACGTTTTATTTACTCCTCCCCAGGAGTTAGGCACAAGGCCAGTTTTATCTTACTCCCACAAGTAAGATGTGACCCAAGATCGGGTCGAGAAAGTGGGGTTTGAAAAGCCAGCGCCCGAGAGGTGAGCACTCTGGCCATTTAAAAATTGCCTGGGCAGCCCCGTCGGCATTCCCCGGTAGGGGCGCCTCAGACAGTAAGCAATAAACTTACTCTTCCCCAAAGAGGGGAGGCAAAGCCTGGGAGGGTGGACCTCCTAGAACTGCACAGGACAGGCGTGCAGTATCCATCGGAACAGATACTACACTTTGATCTTAGCCAAAAGGCCAAGAAGTTACAAACGTAACTATTGGTCTGCTATGCTTACTTTTCAAATTGTATTTCCGTTGGTCTGTCAAGCTAAAGTCTGTAATGACATTTTTGTCGGTCTGTCCTGCTTAATTTTGAGATTTAATTTTCGGTTTTACTGTCAGACTTAAGTCTTAAATGACATTTTCGTCGGCCTGTTATGCTTAAAATTGTATTGACGTTGGTCTGTAACGCGTACGTTAGAAATATTTTCGTTGCTTCTATTTATCTTCCTCCCACAAGTTAAGATGTGACACAAGGTCGGGAAATTGGGAAAAAACCAGCGCTCGAGAATTTGAGCACTCTGGCTGTTTAAAAAGTCCCTGGGCAGCCCCGTCGGCATTCCCCGTCGGCATTCCCCCGCCTCAGGCGATTAGCAATAAACTAACCCCCTCTCAAAGGGTGAGAAGGCAAAGCCTGGGAGGGTGCACCTCCTAGAACTTCACAGGACGGACAACCGATAGATAGGCGTAAATCCAGACCCGAAGGCCCGGACAATACCGGTTTATTGGGCGGGGTAAAAAAAAACCCTGCCCTTTCGTTGCTAAACTCAGATTAAATAGACACATTTTTATTTTAGACATCTCTATAAGATGCTCTTACGGTCGATCTGTCACGCTTAAGTTTGAAATAGCATGTTCGTTGGTCTGTCACGCTTAAGTTTGAAATAGCATGTTCGTTGGTCTGTCACGCTTAAGTTTGAAATAGCATGTTCGTTGGTCTGTCACGCTTAAGTTTGAAATAGCATGTTCGTTGGTCTGTCACGCTTAAGTTTGAAATAGCATGTTCGTTGGTCTGTCACGCTTAAGTTTGAAATAGCATGTTCGTTGGTCTGTCACGCTTAAGTTTGAAATAGCATGTTCGTTGGTCTGTCACGCTTAAGTTTGAAATAGCATGTTCGTTGGTCTCTCACGCTTAAGTTTGAAATAGCATGTTCGTTGGTCTGTTGCGTTTCAATTTGAAATAGTATGTCCGTTGGTCTGTCACGCTAAAGTTTGAAATAATATCTTCAGCTGCCTATCACGCTTAAGTTTGAAATAGCATGTTCGTTGGTCTGTCAACCCGCATCTTCGTTGGTTGGTCACAATTAAATTTGAAATAGTATTTTTGTAAGTTTGTCACGATTAAACTTGAAATAGCACCTTCCCTTGTCTGCCATGCAAACTTGAAATAGCACCTTCCCTTGTCTGCCATGCAAACTTGAAATAGCACCTTCCCTTGTCTGCCATGCAAACTTGAAATAGCACCTTCCCTTGTCTGCCATGCGTAAATTCTAAATAGCATCTTCGTTGGTCTGTCACAATTAAATTTGAAATAGCGCGTTTGTTGGTCTCTAATGCTTAAGCATTAATTAGCATCGTCTTTGGTCTGCCCTGCTGAATTTTGAAATAGCATGTTCGTTGTTCGGGTACGCACCCATTCAAAATGGCGTATTTATTAATCTGCAAGAATTAAATTTGAAATCGCATTTCCGTTTGTCTGTTATGCTTAAATAGGATCGTTGTTGGTCTGTCACTCTTAAATTTGAAGTAGCATGTTTGTTGGTCTGTCACGCTTAAGTTTAAAATAGCACATTCGTTGATTAGTCATCTTTAAGTTTGAATTAGCATGTTTGTTTGTTAGTCATGAATGAACTTAAAATAGCATGTTATTGGTAAGGTCTGCTTCTGTTTAAAATAGCATCTTCGTTGGTCCGCCATGTTTAAGATTGAAACAGCTTGTTCGTTGGTCTGTCATCAATAAAAAAAAAACAGAATAGATTTAGTTTATATCATGTGCGTCTACGTATCCGTATATATCGGTGTTTCTGTCACGCATACATTTGACATTTAGTTTCAGTTGATATGGTCTGTCACGTCTTATATTTTAGATAGAGAGTCATTATTGTCATGATCAACTCCTAAACTTTCGTCATTAAACGCGCAGATTAAATGGACGCATCTTAAGAATATTTGTTTTGTTTTCTTTGTGTTCAGCGGCCTCTCCAGTAATAATTGGAATCTGCGTAAAACTTGAAGTAGATTTCAGAAATGTATTTTCTTTTCGCAAATAAAGATACAAAATGGTTACTTTATTCGGTGAAATTAATTACGGCATCGATTGTCAGGAAGATATCCATAAAGACTTAAAGTGAAAATTCCCGGTTAAGATCCCCATCTCCCCAGAATTTATACAACAATCAAGTTACACTAAAATTCGAACACAACTCAATACAATGTAAATTCAAAATCCTTCCCATGTCACGTAGTTAAGATAAGCATATATATATATATATATATATATATATATATATATGTGTGTGTGTGTGTGTGTGTGTGTGTGTGTAGTTATTTTAACTACGTGACATTCGAAGGATTTGAATTTACATTGTATTGAGTTGTTATATATATATATATATATATATATATATATATATATATATATGAAAAATGGCGCATTAGTGGGTTCCCTCACGTGTGAGTTTTTGCTCTCTTTTATTTGTTTTTTTGTTTGTTTTCACCCAAAAATGAACTACTGTATAGTGTAGGTTTTTTCAAGATACTTTATTCCAAGAACTTTTTACTCTTTGTGATTTTTTTCTGATGATTTTGTAATGTTGCAGAGACGATGTTGACATAAAAATATTGTTTGGCACAAGACAAATGAAACGGACCGTAAAATATATATCTCACAGAAATGTTATGTTTTTTTGGAAATGTGAAAAAATAAAAATAATAAAATAAAACCATGGTTATTGGAATATAATATGAACTGACTTATATTTGCTCTGTTATCAATAATTGACAATCATTGAGCTGAATCTTTCAAGGAGACTGCAAAGTAAAAGGGCACTGATAGTATATGCTAATACATATATTGTCATTAATAATTATATATATATATATATATATATATATATATATATATATATATATATATTAAATAAATAATGTTCAATTATTTTTACCTACATACGCCAGCGTTTGAAGTTTTCGCTCTCATCAGTGCAGGGATGATAATCTCAGACGGTCGCACGGTTCGAACCAGTGCCACAGTGCCACCTAGACTCCGTAAGCAAGCGCTGTAAATATTAGGCCACGGGACATTGCCACATTCAAGAAGGAAATTAAAGTTTTATTTATAGAAAGACTGACTAAACATTCTACACACAGACACACACACACATATATATATATATATATATATATATATATATATATATATATATATATATATATATATAAACTTAAAGAAAGGGATGTTATGTGCTGTAAGGTCTTTGTAAATGGAGTTTTGAAGGGAAGGTCAGGTGGTAAGTTAATCCCCAAAGATAATTTTAGAAATATCTTAACCGGTAGTACATCCATCCATGCTGTGTCATTTCGCGGTATTCGCCTCCCCATAATAGAAGCATTATTCATTCTATTAAAAAAGCCCAACATCAACCATGCCCGTTATGAGGGGTGCGAAGGCGTGTTGAAATGCTGTTGAATGTTTTTAATGTTTTTAATCACATGGAAACGTCTTCTTAAATAAATTCACCAATTTTATTTTGCATTGATCAATCATCCGCCCGAAGACGACCAATGATAGTCGAAAACGTTTGCGTCAAATATAGAGATTTCCTACACTCCATGGTTAATAGTACAAGATCTATTGTTCGACGAATAGAAATATTGGATCACAAAAGGAATAAACAGAAGTTGGCACTCCTGTTCAACCAGATATGTATATAAGAAGGAATGTTGCCTAATTATACAATATATATATATATATATATATATATATATATATATATATATATATATATATATATACGAATATCTATTATTATCAACCATAAAATTAATTCAGACTACTTTTCTCATCTTTCGGTCAAATTGCAATAAATATGGTAACACTTAAGTGATAAAAAATAAGTATAAAAATATAATAAACACAAATAGACTTGAAAGAAACCAATCCTATTTCGAACTTTTTCCTCTGAGAAAACCGATTAGACTGGTTCTTTGAGAAATCATTTTTTCTCCATTTGTGTCTTCTTTCTTTTTCGATTTCTTATTCGATATGTGCTCTAATCCGTAAATATTCAGGATTGATTTCATTTGAGGAAATTCGATTTGAAAAGTATCAATCGTGGAAACGTGATTGGAATGCCTTGTTATGCGGGCGTCTGCTTATATTCCCCTGAAAGTATTGCCATATATATATATATATATATATATATATATATATATATATAGAGAGAGAGAGAGAGAGAGAGAGAGAGAGAGATTTAGATTTTTCACTTATAAAATAGATCATTCAGTGAAGACCGGGGTTGTTCCAATAAAAAACAAGCTCGATGATGCTCGATTACAGAGTACAGAGCATTTATATGTGATTTTATGAAGGCTTACCAAATCATTCCTTTCAAGACACCAATGATCACCATTAAAGATATTTTTTCTTACAAATACTATTTATTCAAATTAAATGTTTAATGTTAATTTAATTTGAACATTTAATTTGAATAAATAGTATTTGTAAGAAAAAATATCTTTAATGGTGATCATTGGTGTCTTGAAAGGAATGATTTGGTAAGCCTTCATAAAATCACATATATATATATATATATATATATATATATATATATATATATATATATATATATATATATATATATATATATATATATATATTAATTTATCTATTTATTTATTTTGGTACATAAAAATTAGTACAACATACGTGCCGTCGGTTTCAAGCACAGAAGGGTTTGGCCATCCGGCAGATGACAACAGAAGCTGAAGAGAGCCGGGTGGACAAGCCCTTCTGTGCTTGAAACCGACGGTACGAATGTTGTACTAATTTTTTTTGTACCAAAATAAATAAATATTACGCTCTTAATTTTTAATTTTTAACTTTAATTCTTAATTAATCGAGCACTCTGCTGGGATTTTTCCTGCTATATTACAGCTGTTCAATGCACGAACCTGCAACCATTTAATTGGCAGTCGTGATGCGTTGGGAGCGATTTTACCTTCAATGGACACGTGATCAATAGAGAAAGAAGCGATCAAAAGACCGCATCAAAAACGCCATCAAAACGAAATCATGTTGCAACTCGTCTATTTCTTGTTTCAGCATTTTTTTTTTAGATGAGGATAAATAATTTGTATTATTTGGATTATTCGGACTACTGTTCTCATCTTGGATGCTATTCTCACAACGTTTCGTTCGATGTAACCCTCCGAACTTTTTCAGGTGTATCTTGTTGAACTCGGAAATATTTCTGTCGAACTCGGGAATCTGTACGGAATCTGTACGGAATTTATACGGAATTTCGTACGAAACCCTTTATTTCATCAACGCTGGTAGCTTGTTCTCGTTCCGTCAGCCATGACCGATAAGAATTCTTAAGTAATTTGGAATGTTATCCTTAGTCATATGGCCCCTTGCGTAACGGATAACATCCTAAGGAATAATCAGTTGTAAGTGACAGTGTTCTGATGGTTAAAGGAAGTGCCATTATTTTTATTTTATATATATATTTATATATATATATATATATATATATATATATATATATATATATATATATATATATATATATATATATAGTCTAAAGAAGCTTTGAGTCATTTAAAAAAAAAAAAAAAAATTAAAAAAAAGTAAAATGCAGTTTAAATTCCCAGACAAACTAACTAAATCCAAGATATTGCAGACTTAACATTCGTTGGAAAATTAATAAATGAAAAAATATAAGTAAAATAAAAAAAAAAAAATAAATAAAAATAAAAGATAAAAAAGGGGGGTTAATTATCTAAGAGTGAAACAAAAACAGAAAACCTTAAGCGTCTAATATTAACACGGGGATCATCAGCTGTTTACCATGTAACTGTTTCGGAGATTTAAAAACAGGACAGTTTTAATATTCATGGCTCTCCAATGGTACTGATTATACGACCATTTCAAGTGTCGAAATAATTCAGCTTAAAATATCACAAATATATACATAAAAAATAATAATAATGATAAAATAATAATAATAATAATAATAATAATAATATATTACCCTTATATATATATATATATATATATATATATATATATATATATATATATATATATATATATTAATCTACAGACTAACTGTTTCGCTGTATCACAGCCAGCTGTTCAATGCATGAACCTGCAACCATTTAATTGGCAGTCGGTAGCTCTCACCATTAGGCTATGGGAGAAGCGCTCGTAAATTATATCTACAATGTCTATTTATATAAACACCGACCGCTGCTTCTGCACTGCTCAATTTACTTATCTACAAAAAGCTTTGCACTACGCTAAGAAGCAGCAAAGAACATCCACGGACAGAATGTCTCGCTGTATCAATGCTCTTTAATGCGGCTAGACTACAGCCGCTCCGAAGCCGGGGATCGAAACTTCAACCATCTAATTGACAGTCGGCAGCACTTACCATTAGTCTACGGGATAAGCGCTCTAAATGATATCTACAATGTCTATTATTATGTTTTATATATATATATATATATATATATATATATATATATATATATATATATATATATATATATATGTGTGTGTGTGTGTGTGTGTGTATGGGAAATGAAAAAGGAAAAACCAAGAGATGTGTGTTATATATTCATAAACGTTTCGTCTTTATTGTAAGACTTCCTCAGGATGATAATTTTAAGAAAAAATGTCATGCAATGTGCCATTTTTCTTAAAATTTATGATCCTGGGGAAGTCTTACAATAAAGACGTAACGTTGATGAATATATAAAAAATATCTCTTGGTTTTTACTTTTTCATTTCCCATTACGTCGGATTACTCTCATCCTTCCTTTCTCATATATATATATATATATATATATATATATATATATATATATATATATATATATATATATATATATATATATATATATATATATATTGTTGATGGTTTTATTCCATTTTGCTACATAATATATTGTGTTTAACTCGTCAGGCATTTTGGAATCCACTGTTCAAATTTCTATAATTCAACAACAACAACAAGAAATTGAGGATAAGATCCCCTAATTTCCTGTTGTTGTTGAATTATAGAAATTTGAACAGTGGATTCCAAAATGCCTGACGAGTTGACGTTCATTTTAAACGTTAATGAAACACAATATATTATGTAGCAAAATGGAATAAAACCATCAACAAAATATATTTTGCTCTGAATTTTCATTGAGCACTCTCATGAACCCGGTTTCAACTTCCTTCGGATTTATACCCCTTGGGTATTTGTAACAAGTTAATTATATATATATATTAGCAAAATGTATGTACTTGACTTTGGTCGTGAATCTGAGCGATATCTAGCAGCCCACCATCTGATCTCATACGCAGGTAAATCCCCTCGCTTGACTTGCTGAACACAAGCTCTGGAAACAGACCGAATAAATCCGGAAGAGAATAGGGGCGAAATAGCAGCCCTTTTTGTCTCCACTGCAAAACTTGAAGAGCTTAGAAATGTTGCAATTGAACAGAACAATCCCCTGCATTTTTATTTTTTTTTTTTACATGATTCACCCCAAACAAGGCAGGACGCCACTGTAAACGTAAGGGGCTACTGAGAAAAAGGAAAAGGGGAGAAGGAATAGTGGTTCAGCTTAAATTGGGATCTAAGCAGCGAGATGTCTGTTTACATAAGTTTTAAATTTCTGCATGTCAGTACTGTCGGGGAAACAGGTGGCAGGGAGGGAGTTCCAGAGGCCAGCAGCACGAGGAAAGAAGCTATTTGAGTAGAATGCTCTCCGGCATCTGGGGACCTCCACAGTGAATGAATGAGATTTATTATATTATATTATTCTGGAAAGACTCAATCAAGCTCTGCAGCTTAGGTGGGCGGCCAATTTTGGCCAGGGTTTTGAAGAAGCCTTCTCTACTGACGCGATCGAAGGTCCTGATCGATAAAAGCGACGTATACAGAGATCTTCTTATTTTCTTCAATTCTCCGTTTTCTATATATTCCGTTGATATTTCGGTTCAAGAAACCACATTGGAACTCTGGGTAGACACGTTTGGTGAGTTTCTGCGACTAACTAAGATAATTCGATCAAAGTCTTCGTAATTCCTCTGTAGTTGCTGTACTCGCTTCGTTAACCCTCGTCCTTGAAGAGGGTGATCATCTCGACGTTCCTCATACCCTAGACTACTTCTTTCCAGAATTAATATAGAACTTAATGCAATGGAATCATCAAGGTAGCTTACAATGCTTGATCAAGCCAGTAGATGTACCATAACCGCAAGGGGCAGTCCTTAATTCCATGTTGTTCTTGGCCCTGCTAAGCTCATATATGGTCAGTTTGGTGTCTACGTCTTTCATGATCAAAAGGGACTCAATGGAATCACGGACTGCGGTCGTTACGACAGTCTGCCTGAAGTAGAGGTCAAACTAATATCCAACCTATATTTATATATGTTGCATTTATCTGGGATGACTTCCCCGGTGGTGGATTTAAGGAGAGTTGTTTTATTCTGCACTGGCCACATTGTCGTATATATATATATATATATACCTTTTAAATATGAACTGTTACATTTCACGTCCCCCTATTTTTCATACCTTATTAAACCTCCCTAACACTTATTTAAAACAAATATACATAACACTCTAAGCAAATGACGCATCAAAACGAGTTCACATTTCTGAAACAGGTAACAATATAAGCTGAAGAGAGCCGGATGGTTAAGTCCTTCTGAACTTGAAACCAACGGTACTAATGTTGTACTAATTTTGCTGTATCAAAAAAAATATTTATATATAAAAACTGAGATCTCATCAGGCAGAGTTAGAATCCGATCTTAACCTCAGATTTCATGATCTGAGGTTAAGATCGGATTCTAACTCTGCCTGATGAGATCTCAGTTTATAGTAACTATTGATCGATAACATCGACATGCCAGTGTCGCAGATTTTATATATGTCTGTGTAAATAAAAATGATCATATATAAATATATATATATATATATGTGTATATATATATATATATATATATATATATATATATATATATATATATATATATATATATATATATATATATATGTGCAGTAAGTCATTATCTTGCAAGTCTGGTTAAATAACACGCAAGTGGCAGTTAGTCGATTATTGCTCCAAGACCAGAGGTTTTTACCCCGCCTAATAAATCGGTATCGTCCGGGCCTTTGAGTCTGGATTTACGCCGGTCTATTGGGGGTTGTCTGGTCCTGTGCAGTTCTAGGAGGTGCACCCTCCCAGGTTTTGCCTCGTCTCTTTGGGGAGGAGTAAGTTTATTGCTTACTGCCTGAGGCGTCCCTACCAGGGAATGCCGACGGGGCTGCCCAGGCAATTTTTAAATGGCCAGAGTGCTCACCTCTCGAGAGCTGGCTTATCTAATCCCACTTTCCCGACCTTGTGTCACATCTTACCTTGTGGGAGGTAGATAAATAACTTCAGCCATCTTTAGCGCTTTCGAGGCAATTATAAAAATCACAAAAAAAAACTTTTAAAAGACTACTCTTAATTACAATCATGACTTTTTATTTGTCCTGTGTGCATACGTGTTCACGATGCATACGGCACGCCATGTAAACGATTTAGAAGAGAGAGAGAGAGAGAGAATTAGACAGAGACAGAGAGAAAGAAGGAGAGAGAGTGAGAATGAGAGAGAGAGAGAATGAGACAAAGAGAGAGAGAGAGAATGAGACAGAGACACAGAGAGAAAGAAGGAGAGAGAGAATGAGGATGAGAGAGAAAGAGAGAATGATACAGAGACACAGAGAGAAAGAAGGAGAGAGAGTGAGAATGAGAGAGAGAGAGAGAGAATGAGACAAAGAGAGAGAGAGAATGAGACAGAGACACAGAGAGAAAGAAGAAAAGAGAGAGTGAGAATGAGAGAGAGAGTGAGAATGAGAGAGAGAGTGAGAATGAGAGAGAGAGAGATAAAGCAATATCATAAAATGGTTAAATTAATATCAAGTGCGAGTAACAAGGCAAATAAATAGCAAATAGGAAAATTGGTCACTTGTTAAGTTAATTTAAAATCACGGCCTAGCTCTCTATCGCTCTCTGTTTATTAATGTTCGTAAGGTAACAAAGGGAGCCTTAGACAGAATAAAATGATTACATTAATCCATTATAAACAAAAGGCAATATCACAATTGTAGTTATACTATTAAACCCGGAGTTGGCGAGAAAAAGAAATAAAACTAAAATCAACAGTACAACAAGCCATGTAAAAAGACAGAAGATATTGCATCTATATACCGTCTGAATGTTTGTCCAAGGTGATTTAAAACCTAAATATGGTAGGCATCATCCACGACCTTTTCTGGCAGACTGTTCAGGGGAGCAGAAACATGGACAGAGAATGCTGCTTTTCTTCTGTTGAAACCGAAGAGACTATCGTACACCTGCGCGTTACGCGAAGATCGTGACTGGCTGTTGTGTTAAAAACTCTTCTAAATGTAGACTTACCCTCCTGTTGATAATGCCTTATGCCAGAATCAGGTCTTCCCCTTTGCTGCTCTAGTGAGGACAAATTGTCTGTGAAGCCGTTTTTGTAGGTAAATGTGGACAATCCAACAACAATCCAGGTTGTACAACCGTTGAACACACTCCAGGTGTACGATATCTTTTTGAAAATAGGGATTTGTTGCTTAGATAACATACTCAAGAATAGGCCGTACAAGGGTTGGCGTTAGGGTTATGTATACAAGACGAAAAACATTTGCTATTACGCTGAGAATTCGAAAAGGCATTTGAACAATTAAAACCTAATTTCTTTTAAAACGTTCATAATCCAAAAGCTAATGAATATTTTAGAATATATTTTGTGTTATTAAAGGTATATTGACGTGTGATTGGACATTTTGAAGAAAATTAGTGATATAAACATAATTATCGTTTTGTTGAAATAAAATAGAAATTGTGATAATGTTATCTGAACTTGTGTCTATGAGTTGATCGCGAATACTCTATAACAGTGACCGAAACATGTTTTGCAAATGTGTAGCAAAATAGTGTTTTCATAAAAAAAAATCTTTTTTTCCCTCTCTCTTTCCATCTTACTTGGTTCTCTTTCTCTCTCTTTCCGGCTATATATATATATTTATATATATATATATATATATATATATATATATATATATATATATATATATATATATATATATATATATATATATATATATATATTAAAATAAACATTGTTGGAGTACCCGATAATCGTTTCAGAACCTGCTCGGCTCTTCTTCAGGGATCCCTGAAGAAGAGCCGAGCAGGTTCTGAAACGATTGTCGGATACCCCAACTATGTTTATTTTAATATAAAAGCTCTAATATATATTGAGCACTTTTGAAAAGTAATGGTTTTGTTAATTTAGTTAATATTTGAACTTAATTAATATATAAATGTATATATATATATATATATATATATATATATATATATATATATATATATACATAGTTATATATACGAACATATATATACATATATATACACATATATACATATATATATATATTTTTCCTTTTTCATTTTCCCATCACGTCGGATTACTTTCATCCTTCTCTTCCCATATATATATATATATATATACATATATATATACATACAAATGTATACTTATATATATATATATATATACACGTATATATATACATATATACATATGTATATATATATATATATATATATATATATATATATGTATATATATGTATATATAGATATGTACATATAGTCTCAGAAGTTTTTCAACCTTCAAAACTGGAGAGAAAACATTTTCGGTGAAAGATTTTTGTCTAGTAAGTCAATCAATCTACTGCAATCACTATATTAGTTAACTTCCAAGAATTTACTTTAATATAAATATTTTTTTATGTTTGTTTTTTTTATATAAGAGATCGTCAGTTGTTTACCATATATATATATATATATATATATATATATATATATATATATATATATATATATACACATTTGTATCTGTAAATTAGTTGTTGAAATTGACGAAAAGAGAAAATTAATCTTCTACTTTGTAAGTTTTGTCATTGTTCCTTCTGGCGATCTAGTTTCTTTTAGAAATTCTGAAATCTAATAATTATGTGCATTTCCCTTTCTTCTTACACAGACTCTCTTCATTAATTTCCCCGTGAGTTTATTAATAGATCAACTCAGATGTTGTTTGGAAAACGTAGAGACGCAAACGAAATGGCAAATTAGAAATGAATGCCAAATATTCTATCCATCTCTGACTCTCTCTCTCTCTCTCCCTCTTTCTCTCTCTCTCTCTCTCTCTCTCTCTATATATATATATATATATATATACAGGGTGGGCAAAAATAAGGGTCCTATTTTTAAAAATTCATAACTTTTTTATTTATTGATTTTTTTTTTTTTTTTTTTTTTTTTTAGAATAAGTAAAGGACCCCTTCCGAAGCAAGCATGAGCCGTATTAGCCCTAAGGAACGTACCCTCATTTAGAAAACATTATTTTTGCTTAAAAAACTCAAAACAGTGTAAAAAAACAATACTTTAGTTTTTGTAAGTTTTAAGAAGTGTTTTTCGACTAAAATTTGTTTTGTTTATTTCAAAAAATCTCAGAAGGGTCAGTCTACACACACATAAAGTTTGGTGAGTTTAACTTTTATTTTGTGGAAGTTATTCAAATTCAAGTTATTCAAATTTAAAGATAGGACCCTTATTTTGGCCCACCCTGTATATATATATATATATATATATATTTATTTTGGTACAGAAAAATTAGTACAACATTCGTACCGTCGGTTTAAAGCAGAAAAGGACTTAGCCATCCGGCTCTTTTCAGTTTCTGTTGTTATCTGCTAACAGAAGCTGAAGAGCGCCGGATGGCTAAGTCCTTCTGTGCTTGAAACCGACGTTACGAATTTTTCGGAACCAAAATAAATAAATATTACGCTCTTAATTTTTAACTTTGATTCTCAATTAATCGAGCACTCTGCTGGGATTTTTCCTGCTATATTACAAAGAAGTATATATATATTGGTGGTTTTCTGTTTTACAGTGTCAGGTGGAACTACCATCTCAATATTATTGAGGCGTTAGTTATTAATCATTCTCGACCTAGCCTGTGTAGACAAAAGATTTTGGAAGCATTAGTTGGAGATCTTTAATGATTCAAATCTACCATAACGTTCAAAGCTTTTTTTTTCTCTCTCAATCGTTTTCTCCAGCTGAAACAATTTTTCTCCTCATGTCTTATTCGATTTTCTTAGTTTTTTTATTTATCATTCTGACGTTTCCTCTTAGAGGGTCAGACGATAAGGCCTAAAAGAAAATTTTAGCAATTTTCTTTTTTTTCCCACCCGCCCGTTTCATTGATTTAAAAAAAAATGTTTCCTCTGAAATTTATCTTCCGATTTAATTGTACGCGAAATTTACTTATATATATATATATATATATATATATATATATATATATATATATGGTGTGGTGGAGTTATCCACAGGTCTGCGTGATGCGTCTAGTGCAACAGTGGAGCGTACTTGTAGTTGCATGTGCTTCCTACTCTTACTCTTTGCTTAGCCGCCAGATAGCCCACTAGCTGAGCGAAAAGGGAGCCGAGTGAGTAAGTCTCCCCTGCTGGAATATAGCCTATCCCCAGACAAGACTCTAGTCTGACCTTCTCGTGGTACACTATGGTAACTGGGCGCCTTGCGGTCCCAGGCTAATAGACTAGAGATCTCGGAGTGGGTTAGAACCCCAGAGGTGCAGTGTGCAGGGCCTGCTGGCATGCAGATATGTCCCGGCGCTCACCAATCTAACCCCCTGCCACTGGGTAGTGGTCTGTATCTATATATGTATAGACATATATATATGGTGCCGGGTTATGAAAATTCCCAGGATAGTGTCTGGGAGCGCGTTAATACCACTGGGCAAGATACCTCCCTTAGTCTTTGTTAAGACAGGTATCTAGGAGATGGAAAACTCTGATGTTAAACCTGAGGTCTTTTCTTGCTTAATCTGTGGCGATTTTTTCGCACCGACTTGGGTTTATGAAAAGGTCCAAAAAGTGTGGATAGTATTTACACAGGCTTTTACCACTATAAACAAATCTTTTGTGTAGGTTTCTTGACAACTTAAGTTTATACCAAAGTCCTGCACAAAAAAAAAAAAAAAAAGTCCACAGGCGATAGGGTAAGGCGACGGGAACAGGTAAAGGATATTACTGGAAGTTCTTAGCTCGATCTCTACACTTTGGCGACCGGTGGGTGATGGCCGTTCTGCCCAAACATTTGAGCAATTGTGCAGTCCGTGTCCTCTATCGGTGACAAAGCAGCCCTGTTTAGGGATAGCACTGCTTTCCCTATGCTGGGGAGGGGGCGATAAAAGGAGCCCTAAACATATGCTTGCTCATCATTACCGTTGGCAGCCAACTGCAGCTGTCTGGGTATCCAACATGCAGTCCCAATAACAGAAGAAGTAAAAACTTTCATTTTGGATCTTGGAATGTCCGTACTCTACTTGACAATGATACTCAGCCAGAACGTAGGACGGCTCTTGTCGCACTTGAGCTTAAAAGGTTTGACATCGATATTGCCGCCCTTAGTGAAACTCGTCTGGCTGGAAATTCACAACTGACAGAAGAAAAGGGTGGTTATACCTTTTTCTGGAGTGGCAAAGGCCCAGAGGAGCCTCGACATTCTGGAGTAGGATTTGCTATCAAGTCTAATCTTGCAGAGTCATTGCCGACCCTTCCAAAGGGGTTTTCGGATCGCTTGATGACATTAACCCTTAATCTTGAATGTGATACCCGTGCTATTTTAATTAGTTGTTATGCTCCCACGTTGAACAGACCAGAGCAGGAGAAAAATGATTTTTACCAGCAACTAAGAGAAATTATCACTAATGTTCGACACAAGGACAAACTTATTCTTTTGGGTGATTTTAATGCACGAGTGGGTGTGGATAGTACATCATGGCGTGGTGTTCTGGGTCATCATGGCATTGGTCGTATGAATGGGAATGGTCTTCGTTTGTTGTCTCTTTGTGGAGAGCTTAATCTGTGCATTACCAACACTGTATTCCAGCAGAAAAAATCCCACAAGACTACATGGATGCACCCTCGTTCTAGGGATTGGCATTTGATTGACTACATCATCACCAAGAGACGTGACCTTGGGGACTTTCGTATCACTCGTTCGTTCCATACGAGTTGCTATCTTTCAGATCATGCCTTGCTTCGAAGTAAAATGTATTTTCGTTTACAGCACAGACGAGTGAAACGCTCCTCTGTCCCTAAACAGATAAACATTCTACCATTAAAGAATACCGTTCAGCGGGCAGCACTGTCAGCCCGTCTTGATCGCTCATTGGATTCTGTTGAGATAACCGATGATATCGAATCTTCCTGGAAATCCTTGCGGGACGTAATTCACACATCTGCATTGGAGGTTTTGGGGTTACCGGTCCGTAAACATCAGGACTGGTTCGATGACCAGAATGTTGAGGCCCAGGAGTTGATCAATGAAATGCATAAGGCTCATAAAACCTGGATTGATGATAAGAACTCAACACTAAAGAGGAAATTGTACAAGGAATGCAAAAGTAAAGTCCAGAAAGCATTACGGCAGATGAAAGAGGCATGGTGGTCCTCACATGCCAAATTGATGCAAGAAGCATTTGACAGAAAAGACTTGAAAGTTTTTTATGAAGGTATTAAGAAAGTTTTTGGACCACACGAATCTGGCGTTTCTCCCGTATCTGCAAATGATGGCACACTGATAAATGATAGAGCGGATATATTGAATCGCTGGAAGGAGCACTTCAAAGCGGTCCTAAACAATACTTCCACAACTGATGAAGAAATACTTTCGTCTATCACTGAACGACCTGAGATTCCTGAACTCTCCTTCCTTCCAGCAATACATGAAGTTTTCGTTGCTATTAGGCAAATGTCGTCAGGCAAAAGGTCAGGGAAAGACACCTTACCTCCTGAGGTGTTTAAGTACGGTGGCCAGACACTAGTGAAGAAGCTGCACAGTCTCTTTGTGAAGATCTGGCAAGGTGGAAATGTCCCTCAGGATTTCAAAGATGCATTAATTCAACACTTGTATAAGAATAAAGGCAATAGAAACATCTGTGACAACCATCGAGGCATCTCACTTTTGTCAATTGCAGGAAAGGTCTTGGCAAGGCTTATTCTCAACAGAATAATTAAACACCTTGTTGATGATACCTATCCCGAATCTCAGTGCGGTTTCCGTGCTGGTCGGGGTACTGTTGATATGATCTTTTCCCTCCGCCAGGTTGCCGAGAAAGTTCGGGAAAAGAACGAGGAATTGTATATGGTTTTCATTGACCTTACAAAGGCCTTTGACACAGTAAACCGCGAAGCCCTCTGGAAAGTGTTGGACAAGCTGGGAATACCTGACAACATGCTGAATGTAATTATTTTTTTCCATGATGGAATGAAGGCATCGGTTGTTTCAAATGGAGAGTCTTCAGAACCTTTCAATGTGACAAATGGTACCAAACAGGGTTGCGTAATGGCACCTGTGCTATTTGCTTTGTTCTTTTCAGTCATGCTGAGATATGCTTTCGCTGATATAGATACTGGGGTGAAGTTTAAATTTAGAACAAGTGGTGGTCTCTTCAACCAGCAACGTTTCAAAGCTAACACCCTTCTTCGACAAACTGTCATCAGGGATCTTTTGTTTGCAGATGACGCTGCACTTTGTGCAACATCTCGGGAGGAAGCGCAACTGCTTGTGGACAGGTTTTCGGCTGCTTGCAAGGCTTTTGGTCTGACAATCAGCATCAAGAAAACAGAAGTGATTCACCAACCTTGCCTCATGCCTAAACAAGTTCAGGGTGTGAAGCAACGGCCACCAGTAAAGCAACGACCACCAGTACACTGTTTTCCAGATACTCCAATCCAAGTGGATGGTAAAGATCTGAAATATGTGAAAAACTTCACTTATCTTGGGAGTAAGATAAATTGGAGTGCCTCCCTTGATGACGAAATCTTTAACCGAATTGCGAAAGCAACCACTGCCTTTGGAAAACTGCGTCATCGGTTATGGAAGGACAGGGGGATAAGTTTGAGAACAAAAGTACTTGTGTATAGAGCAGTTGTGCTAACATCACTGCTTTATGGATCGGAATCATGGACAGTCTATCGCAGCCACATTCAGAAGCTTGATGTCTTTCACAAAAATTGCCTTAGAACGATTTGTGGTGTCACCCTAAGAAATCGGATGTCTAATGCGGACCTATTTACATGCTGCGGTATTGGCGGAATTGAAAGCTTTTTGATGCAATCACAACTGCGTTGGGCAGGACATGTCTTACGTATGGAAGATGATAGAATACCAAAGCAACTGATGTACGGCGAGCTCAACAGTGGAAGGCGAAATGTGGGTCGACCGCTGCTTAGGGACAAGTTGAAAATGAATTTGACATCTATCAATATTGCTTATCGTGATTTTGAACAGCTTGCTTCTCGACGGAAGGAATGGCGATCTGACTGCCAGAGGGGCATCAGGCGGTTCTCTGTAACTGCCATTGATCAACAGCGCGAAAGACGCGAAAGAACAAAAACATCTACAAGTATTCCAGCCGATTTTTCTCAAGATCTTCCTGCTTGCATCCATTGTGGGCTGGTTTGCAAATCTCTCGCAGGACTCAAATGCCATTTACGATTGAGTAAATGTAAGCATGCTACATCCATCGTAGACTAAACAAATTTTGAGTTGTCAAGACCTCATACGTCGAAATCGACGGGAGAGTCCATGATATATATATATATATATATATATATATATATATATATAGAGAGAGAGAGAGAGAGAGAGAGAAAGTGAGAGAGAGAAATACTAAAGAAAACTGAATCCTACATGTTACAAATTTAGCTCAGTTTAAAATGTTTGAATCAATCAATTAATAACATAAAATAAAAGGACAAATTAAAAACGAGCCATTCTAACTTCGCTATATGTCTCTTTATTTCTTGTTCTCGCCAACTCCGGGTTAAATAGTATAACTACATTGTGATATTTCCTTTTGTTTATAATGGATTAATGTAATCATTTTATTCTGTCTAAGGCTCCCTTCATTACCTTACGAACATTAATAAACGGATAGAAAGCTAGAAGCAGAGTATAGATTCAAGTTAGTTATTGCCATTTAAAAACACACATCTTTCTTGATGAATAATACATTCAAGAAACTATCTAAAAGGCATTTCCGTGAATATTTATCTTCCATTAAATAAAAACCCCAAAATGTTAAAAATTGTTAACTTAAAAATTGTTCTCCTCATTACTTACTAGTTCAAATAAAACCAACGAAAAAGAATTTTTGTTGCTTCCTTATATAGGAAACATCTTCAAAAATGATATCAATAGACACTCGAAAATGTCATATTCTTTCAAAATGTGTTCCCGTATTCTTTTTCATTAAGAGAATAAGGACAACAAAAACATATCAATACAGAAAACATCTTTAACACACGAATCAAGACAAACACCCGGAAATGAGTCCTTCGGGAATAGACTTTTTTAAAATGTAAAACGTCAACCTATCTAGATGAAACCGCGGTACGATTCTGAAATATGTAACATATAGTTTTCAAATAAAGTGTTTGTATAAGATATCACTATTCTGCGATCGTTGATTTCTTTTCAATATAAATTGACACACACTATATATATATATATATATATATATATATATATATATATATATATACAGGGTGACCGAAAAGTAGGTTTACAGTTATCATTTAATATTTGAAGTTTTTTAACTAGGTTATTCGAAAAACTTTAAATAGGTTAAATATTTATTTGAAATTCTACACCAGAACAGCGGGAAATTCATTATACCTGTTAACATAAAAGCAAATAATTTAATCTCTCAGATGCTCAAAATGTCCTCCTTCAACATTGCAACATTCTTTAAATCTCTCCAAGACACTCTGACACACAGTGCGACACAAATTCCGATCTTCATCAATTTCTGTGAATGCGACATGAATGTAATCTTTTAAATCATTTATTGTTTTTGGTTTCTTCTCATAAACCTTGTTCTTAACAACACCCCCCAAAAAAAGAAATCCATTGGTGTCAGGTCAGGTGAACGTAGTGGCCAATCGATGCTGCCCCTTCTTCCGAACCAACGCTGTGGAAAAACCTGGTTACGGTAGTCTCTTACTTTAGACGCATCCTGCTGAAAGAAAAGTTCATCAAAGTCAGGTTTAGTTTTGAGTTGTGGTACTACTACTTCACGAAGCATGTCCAGGTAGTTCTCCCCATTTACAGTTCCATTAAAGAAACACGGGCCCAATAACACCTTCGCTTGATAAGGCACCCCAAACTGTAATGTATATATATATATATATATATATATATATATATATATATATGCATATATATCATGATCTTTTAGGGAGTACATCATTTTATTATCGCAAGCATTAAGCGAGTTTTAATGTTCATGATTAAAAGTTAACCAAGAGAAGAAAAAAAGAAAAAAGATGTGATCAGTCTCTAAGATTTATCTGCTATTGTACATATGCCATAACACTATTCCATTTTTTTTCCATTCTCTCTTCTCGCCCCCTTTTTTAAATCCCTCTGTTTTTTTAATCCCTCGATACAGCTTTTGTTAAGAGAGGGCGAAACCGGTCGGATGGCTTTTTTTCTTTTTATTATCCTTCGATTAACTTTTAATCATGAACGATAAAACTCGTCTTCCCTTCATGCTTGCGATAATATATACATATATATATATATATATATCTATATCTATATATATATATATATATATATATATATATATATATATATATATATGAATATATATATATGCATATATATATATATATATATATATATGTATATATATATTATCACTCTTAAATATAGTAACTGATCATTTTTAATTTTGAAACGTAAGGGGGGTCAAATATGTGCTATATTTTGTTTAATTAAGTTTTGTACAAAAAGGATAAAAAGAAGTTGCATTTGAAAATTCAGATACCTCCGATCATTGTGAAATTAGAACAGTCTGTATTAGACATCAATTAATAAATATTCCCCAAATTTCAGTTTCTTTCGGGTATTTTTAACGGATTTTAGCGGGGCATAATATATGTGCAATCTCTGATTTGAAAATCCCAATTCGCATTGAATTCGATCAAAAATCATTAGACACAAATTAAGGAAGATTCTCTGAATTTCAATCGATTCTTAAGACCTCTTAAGCTTAAGCATTAAATGTTAAACATTTTCCGGGATATGAATCTAAAATGAGTAAAGAATTCTTTAAATAAGAATTAGTGTCATTATATTGTTATTTTAATCTGTGTAAAGAGACACAAACGTAGTGCTATTTTATTTAGTTGGGGGCATAACATTTCCTCGTTCTGAGACAACTATATTTTTAGTATATATAAAAATATATACATACAGAGCATTTAAACTGATACATCAAATGTTGATGTTGACTGGCCAATTTTTTATTTATTATTGTTGTAAAATCTCAAGGTAAAATAGACGATTTTTGCCCGACACGCTACCGACTGAGCAAACGTCACAAGGTTAACAGAATTATTTTGATTTAACTACTTACGCTAAAGATTTGCTGTCTTCACTTTTTTTACTTAACGATAACGAATGATCTTAAAACGAGGCTATGTATCAAAACTGGTTCTTTCATATAGTGCAGGGTCTGCGTTCGCGCTTCATTTTTTAGGGGGGATGGTAAAATAATTTAGGGGGGGGTCGAAAAAAAAAAATTTTTTAAACAAAAAATATTTTTGGGGGCAGGGGAGGGTTATAAAAATTGGGGGGTTCGAAAAAAAAAAAATTTTAACTAAAAAAATTTCTTTGGGTCCTTACCCAAAGAAATATTTTTAGTTAAAATTAAAAGGGTAAAAAAATTTTAGCGGCGGCTGTCGAAATTGTTTTTTTAGCTAAAAATATTTCGTAACAGTTTAATTTTAAATATGGAAAACTGATAAAATAGAAAACTCATATTTTTTAATGGATGAATATAGAAAGATCGTACTCCTTTATAACTAGAATATTAGTGCGTATGCCTATGTATTTGTATTTTACTTCAGTCGAAGTTCTCAGAAATAAAGGGGCTCCTTCCTTGGGCTAACATTTGATCTCTATATGAGATACATAGATATTCGAATCAAAGAGAACAGCGTTAGTGAATTTAAAAACAATTACAAGTACTTGAAGTTATCTTTATAAAAACCCACCAGCCTACAATTAAGAATCTTACGTATGAAACAATTCTCAAAATTTTAAAATATTTAACCTAAATACAATTGATCCTGTGACGCTAATTGTGGCGTCCCGAAATTTAACTTGTAAACGTTCTTCTGAAACTACACCGGTTTGTTGTTTTGTATTTTAACGACTTCACATACGGCATTTTTGGCTTTTTTCTTTTCGTTCTCTTCTTCTTTACAGCGTTTTGTTCGTTTATCCATAACCCTAACCCTAAACCCTAACCCTAACCTTAACCCTAAATCTAACTCCTAACCTAACCCTAACCTGAACCTCAACCTCTAACTCCTAACCCTAACCCTAACCCTAACCTCTAACTCCTAACTCTAACCCTAACCCTACCCCTAACCCTAACCCTAACCCTAACCTCAAACTCCTAACCCTAACCTTAACCCTAAACCTACCCCTAACCCTAACCCTAACCTCTAACTCCTAACCCTATACCGAACCCTAACCCTAACCTCTAACCTCTTACCTTAACCCTAACCCTAACCCTAACCCTAACCTCTAACTCCTAACCCTAACCTTAACCCTAAACCTAACCCTAACCCTAACCCTAACCTCAAACTCCTAACCCTAACCTTAACCCTAAACCTAACCCTAACCCTAACCCTAACCTCTAACTCCTACCCCTATACCGTACCCTAACCCTAACCTCTAACCTCTTACCTTAACCCTAACCCTAACCCTAACCTCTAACTCCTAACCCCTAACCCGTTTTGTTCGTTTGTATTTTGTCACGTGATTTAAGGAACATTCATTAATGCTTATGATTTTCACACAGAAAATCCGATTAGAAAAATAAAAAGAAGCTATAATCAAGCATAGAATATTATATTTACTAATGTTGACTTAAATAGCAGAATACTCACTAAATACACACGGAATACCTTGGTTACACAATTACACGCGCAGGGCATGATCTATCTATCTATCTATCTATCTATCTATCTATATATATATATATATATATATATATATATATATATATATATATATCCATCCATGTCAATCTATCTATCTATCTATCTATCATTCCATGGCGATCTATCTATCCATCCATGGCGATCTATCTATCTATCTATCTATCTATCTATCTATCTATCTATCTATCCATCATTCCATGTCTATCTATCTATCTATCTATCTATCTATCTCACTTTCTATCTATCTATATATCTATCTATCTATCTATCTATCCATGTCAATCTATCTATCTATCTATCTATCTATCTATCCATCCATCCATGTCTGTCTATCTATCTATCTATCTATCTATCTATCTATCTATCTATCTATCTATCTATCTATCTATCTATCTATCTATCTATCTATCCATCCATGTCTGTCTATCTATCTATCTATCTATCTATATATCTATCTATCTATCTATCTATCTATCTATCTATCTATCAATGTCTATCTATCTATCTATCTATCTATCTATCTATCTATCTATCTATCTATCTATCTATCTATCTATCTATCTATCTATCCATCCATCCATGTCTATCTATCTATCTATCTATCTATCTATCTATCTATCTATCTATCTATCTATCTATCCATCCATCCATGTCTATCTAGCTATCTATCTATCTATCTATCTATCTATCCATCATTCCATGTCTATCTATCTATCTATCTATCTATCTTTCTATCTCTCTATCTATCTATCTATCTATCTATCTATCTATCTATCTATCTATCTATCTATCTATCCATGTCTATCTGTCTATCTATCGTTTTATCTATCTATCTATCTATCTATCTATCTATCTATCTATCTATCTATCTATCTATCCATGTCTATCTATCTATCTATCTCTATATGTATATCATTATTATTATCATTTCATGTATCCGCATGAAATGTTATAAGAAAATATAACATAGTATGTATCGATTCTCAGTATTTACTTCAACAGTGCTCAATACCTGAATAGAGCTAGGTAGCAAGTTATGAAAATATATTTACGGCAATTAAGCTATACAGAGACTTCTGCGTGTAATCCCCGTAGCTTGACGATTCCATACGGGGACGACACGCGGAAGCCTCGGTATATATATATTAGGGGAGGTCGATTTTGAAACTGTAAATTATCGCACTCGAAGAAAGTTGCCAAATAATGTCAAAAGTTACCACAAGAAATATTTTTCTTCAAAACTTTGTATTTATTTGAGCATTGCAACTTTAAGATCAAATAAATCGAGATTTTTTCTCACAGCCTAGATTTCACCGGCAGAAGTGTCGCCTTAAATTAAACCCGGGTTTTAACAAAAAAAAAAAATACATTACTTAATAATAAATATTTTAAAGTTTATTATTCCTTTTCTTAAGAAATTAAATGTACATATTCAAATTAAAAAGGAATAAAACACTATAATATTTAATTTTATATATAAATAATTATTTATTTACATAGGCGTTTTATTTATTGGATATTTTTTATGGTATTCACCGGTTGAAAATTCAACGAGCGAATTTGAATTCACGTGTTGATTCTGTGTTTACAAATTTAATTATCACAAATATATATTGAATTGTCGAGCGCTGGCTTATCTAATCCCACTTTCCCGACCTTTTGTCACACCTTACCTTGTGGGAGTTAGATAAATAAAAACTAGTTCAGCCAGGGTTTTTTACCCCACCAAATAAACCGGTATCGTCCCGGTCTTTGGGTCTGGATTCACGCCTGTCTATCGGGGCTTGTCCGTCCTGTGCAGTTCTAGGAGGTGCACCTCACAGGTTTTGCCTTCCCTCTTTGGGGAGGAGTAAGTTTATTGCTTACTGTCTGAGGCGGCCCTACCGGAGAATGCCGACGGAGCTGCCCAGGCAATTTTTAAATTGCCAGAGCGCTCACCTCTCGAGCACTGGCTTTCTCATCCCACTTTCCTGACCTTGTGTCAATCTTACCTTGTTGGAGATAGATAAATAAAATCTAGTTCAGCCAGGGGTTTTTACCCCACCAAATAAATCGGTATCGTCCGGGCCTTTGGGTCTGGATTTACGCCTGTCTATTGGGGCTTGTCCGTCCTGTGCAATTCTAGGAGGTGCACCCTCCCAGGCTTTGCCTTCCCTCTTTGGGGAGGAGTAAGTTTATTGCTAACTGTCTGAGACGCCCCTACAGGGGAATGCCGACGGGGCTGCCCAGTCAATTTTTTAATGGCCAGAGTGCTCACCTCTATAGCGCAGGCTTATCTAATCCCACTTTCATGACCTTGTGTCACATCTTACCTTGTTGGAGGTAGACAAATAAAACTATTTCAGCCAGGGGTTTTTACCCCACCAAATAAACCGGTATCGTCCCGGTCTTTGGGTCTGGATTCACGCCTGTCTATCGGGGCTTGTCCGTCCTGTGCAGTTCTAGGAGGTGCACCTCACAGGTTTTGCCTTCCCTCTTTGGGGAGGAGTAAGTTTATTGCTTACTGTCTGAGGCGGCCCTACCGGAGAATGCCGACGGAGCTGCCCAGGCAATTTTTAAATTGCCAGAGCGCTCACCTCTCGAGCACTGGCTTTCTCATCCCACTTTCCTGACCTTGTGTCAATCTTACCTTGTTGGAGATAGATAAATAAAATCTAGTTCAGCCAGGGGTTTTTACCCCACCAAATAAATCGGTATCGTCCGGGCCTTTGGGTCTGGATTTACGCCTGTCTATTGGGGCTTGTCCGTCCTGTGCAATTCTAGGAGGTGCACCCTCCCAGGCTTTGCCTTCCCTCTTTGGGGAGGAGTAAGTTTATTGCTAACTGTCTGAGACGCCCCTACAGGGGAATGCCGACGGGGCTGCCCAGTCAATTTTTTAATGGCCAGAGTGCTCACCTCTATAGCGCAGGCTTATCTAATCCCACTTTCATGACCTTGTGTCACATCTTACCTTGTTGGAGGTAGACAAATAAAACTATTTCAGCCAGGGGTTTTTACCCCACCTAAAATATTATATGTATTGGAGTTGATGGGAGAATGGATAAGGACACATTGATGTATAAGGAAATTGTGGATGAAAATAGACAGAGAATTATGAAAAAAACTAAGGGACCAGAACACCATTTAACTTTTACAAAAGAAACACCATGTGAAAGTAAATATCTGACACAGAGTTCTTCCTAATAGTGGTGCAACAGGTGCTGTTCATGCAGATCAAGTGGTGGATGTTTTGCATGAATTCCACAGTGAGAACAGTATCAAGGCTATACTTGTTGACAACACTAATACCAACACAGGTTGCGAAGGTGGAGTGGTTGCAATTTTAGAAAAAAAACTTTTAAAAAATCTTCACACAATTGGTTGCTCTTTGCATCATAATGAACTACCTTTCAGAGCCATTTTTAAAAACATAGATGGTTGCGCAAAGGGCCCTACAACATTCAGTGGCCCTCTGGGGAAATTATGCTCAAATGATTGCCATGATTTACCCCAAATATCATTTTCTACTATTAGCAATCCTCTAGAGTCAATTTTTAAAATTGATAAAATACATGATCTTAGTTCTGACCAAAGACTCCTTTATGAATACACAGTAGGTATTTCTAGAGGTAAGGTTGACTCTAGATATACCTCCTGGAAAAGTGGTCCTTGTAACCAAGCAAGATGGTTAACTTTGGCCATCAGGCTCATGTCTTTATGGACTCGTGGTGCATATCCACAAAGGCACACAACAAAACTACACTATGTAGTAAATTTTATTGTAAATGTGTATGCCACTTCTTGGTTTGAAATTAAAAGAAATAGTAAATTCCACAATCAGCAAGTGCACATTTTTAATATGACCCAGAGGATTAAGGAGCAGCCTCAGGAAATCCAAGATATCACATTTAGAAATATACAAGGTAATACATTTTGTTTACTGCCTGAAAACTTTCTATATTCCATGGTTAAATCTGAAGAGATTGAAGTAAGAGAAGAAGCTTTAAAAAGAATTTTGGCCATTAGGTAAGTAATATTTATTCATATATTTCTGACTCAATTATTTATTCCAATTTATAGAATGATTTTTAAAGATTTTATCTAATTTCACCATAATTATTAAAGCAGTACAGATTGGAATTTTTTAATAATTCAATTAATTAATTTGTTCTTTCAGGAGTGAGGAGTCAACCAGAAAAAGATTAAAAAGAATACCACCTATTAATTTTAATGCCACACATTGGACACAATTAATAGATTTAAAATTATGCTGCATCTTTGGCATTCTCAGGGCGTGGAACGGGCAGTTAAGTTAATAACAGAAGCTTCACAAACTGTATATGGTTTTGAAGCAAGGCATCAACACATTACAGCCAAAGTTTTGAGTCAAAAATTGAGACCAGCATTTTTGTCTAAGGGGTCTTATATGGAGCAATTTGACTCTCAATATTAAGCTCCATTAAAATAGTGTTAGGTTTTTCCTTATTTCTTTGCTTGTTATATTTTCACTTATAACAGAAAAAAAATCATTTTTTTAGGTATTCAAATATTACTGTTTAATTCATAACGTTAAAAAGTAGTTTACAAAAGCAGATACTAAAAATGAGGGGGGGGCAAATTTTCAATTTGAAGATTTATTTAATTAATATCATTTTTATACAATAAAAGGACATTCGCTGATTTTAAATGCACAAATTATTTGGTTTTCACACCAGTATTCAAGAAAATCTTGCAAAAACGAGGAATTTTCAGTATATTCTTGTCTACGATCTTTGATACCAAACGCTAAAAAAACCGCTGAAGTTTTTGATCTAATTTTTTGCATGAGTATTTAATAGGTCTATATACAACTTTCGGTACGTGCCTTTTTTTAATATTAAAAAAAAAGTGTAAAATCGACCTACCCTAATATATATATATATATATATATATATATATATATATATATATATATATAATATTAAATTATATTTTTTAGTATTTTACCTACGTACGACATCGTTTCGAGTACATCTCATCATCGCAGGGGAATAACAATCTAAGACGGTCACATACAGGCATCGATGTATATATATATATATATATATATATATATATATATATATATATATATATATATATATATATACATATATATAGAGAGAAGGATACATACATATATCGATCCATATATCGATCCATATATACATATATATACATGTGTTTGTGTGAGCATGTCTTTGTGCATATTCATAACGCACACACATATATATATAGAAAAGGGAGATAATATATACATACATATATCGATACATACTTCGATCTCTTTCTATATATGTATATGTGTGAATCAATATATATATATATATATATATATATATATTCATACCTTCATTATTAGATTAGATTTTTGGTAATTAAATCTCGTTCAGAAGTTGATTCGTATGTGAGTTCCAATTTTCCTGCAAAGAAAATTAAATTAATCCCATTCTGATGCAACCAATAATTTGACGCAAACATTTCAAATGGAATTAAACACATTGTGTCATTTGATCTTATTGTGACATAAGTGAAAGCCGAAAAACGCACACGTTTTTCGGCGGCTGATTTTGGAAGATCACATCTCCTCCACAATTCGGCAGTCGATGCGTGATTAGGATTAATGAAACAAATCCGCTGAGATACTGGAACGAACATGCGATGAAGTCATATGAATACTAGCGCAGATACAACATGCACAGGCCGT
The DNA here is from genome assembly GCA_963556195.1 of Sepiola atlantica. Classification (NCBI taxonomy): domain Eukaryota; kingdom Metazoa; phylum Mollusca; class Cephalopoda; order Sepiida; family Sepiolidae; genus Sepiola; species Sepiola atlantica. The sequence goes on along the minus strand of OY744542.1, from coordinate 69,029,206 downwards.
TGATTAGTGACACCAGTCTAAATCTTTAGTTCTTAATTCTATGACATTCACAGCAAGAACTTCTCTTCCCACCACAACGACAAAGATATTTCTCTTTCTTTCTCCGTGTCCCAAACATCAAATGAAATTTCAGTAGACAGAGTTTCTTTTTCAATAACCTCCCAGCTGGGGAACATATTACAACGGGACTGCTTCCTTGCAGACTACAACATCGTCGGCTTGTTTGTTTGTGCGTGAAACGATCGTCAATTTACACTGAATTGTTTTGAATTTCGGTCAGAAAAAAATTATAAAGAATTAGTCATTGGAATTTAACATACCATTGTTTACTAATATATATATATATATATATATATATATATATATATATATATATATATATATATATATATATATATATATATAGGATCAAATATAAACCAAAGTGAAAACTTTTAGTAGATGGAACCTATTGTGAAGAGGATTAGCTCAATATACGAGATAGAGCAGTTGTAGAGATAGAAGAAAAAAGAGTGATAAATATGCGACGATTGTCCAAACCCTTCCTCCTTTTCCTTTTCCCTTCTTTTTTATTCCCCCCCAACTCACAAAGCGGCTATTTAAACAACCCCGTACCTCATAAACCCTCCCCCTAACCCCAAATCTTTAACCATTTTGCCTTTTTTGTTTCATTTGGATTTAAACCTTGAATGAGATATCATCTGCCTTATTTGGTCCTGGAAGTATATAAAAAAATGGCCAGTTTCTCTCTTTTCAATCCCCTTTAAGTGCGTCTGGACTTACCTATATTTTGAGCACTTTCTCCACACTGCTCCCACGCAAAGAGTTTATCTTCACATTCTACAATTCATCGGACTTCTTTTCAACGGAAATTTACCACCCGGACAATTTGCATATCTTTTTCACGGAACTTTTCTTTTCATTCATTGCGTTTTTTTAACAAAAATTCTTTTAATAATAATTTTCATATTTTTCAAATATTTGAACTTTGGTTTTTTCGAAAGCCAACTTATCCATCTGTATCTCTCCTCTGATGATAAGATTTCGATCTTTGAAAAGCCTTGGCTTAAGGGAAGAATAATAAACACTAGTTTATTACTGAATACACCTTGCATTGAACAATTGAAATTTGAAATAAATTTGGACAATCGTCGCATATTTATCACTCTCTTTTCTTCTATCTCTCTCTCTCTATATATATATATATATATATATATATATATATATATATATATATATATATATATTTATATATATATATATATATATATATATATATAAAACACAAGTTCATGTTATATTACAATAATCATAGATTTTATTTTCAATTTTTATTTGTTCCCACTTTCAAAAAACATAACATCCGTGTGAGATGTATTTTACGACTCGTTTCCCTGGAGGTGAGCCAACCAACATTATTATATCAATATCGACTCTGCTACACCTCAAGATCATCAGAAAAATCTACAAAGAAAAAAATTCTCAAATTGAAAATCTTGAATAAAACCTACACCACGCTGTCGGTCATTGTTTGCAAAAAAACAAATAAAACAAAAAACAAAGAAAAAACATTCACACGAAGAAAGAAACTCTTTAAGGAGGCCATTTTGGATTTTTTCGGTACAAAGTTAATACACCAAAAAAATACACAGACATTGAGAAAATTTAATTCAGTGATATTTCTTAATACAGTTAATTTTATCTATTAATGTAAATATATATATATATATATATATTCATATATATATATATATATATATATATATATATATATATATATATATATATATATACATATATATATATATATATGTGTGTGTGTGTGTGTGTGTGTGTGAATATTGATTTGATAAGCAGCAATAGATGAAATGTCGCTTAAGGTTTAATTTTCTCCAGTCGAATTGTTCATAGTTTGTTCTTTAATTAAATACGATGAATATTTATATATATATATATATATATATATATATATATATATATATATATATATATATATATATATATATATTATTTGTAGTGTATATCGCCTTAGAGATACTACATATTCGTGTAATTAAGTTAAATTTCTTTCGTTTATTTGTCACATCTGCTCATCATGAAAAAGTTTCCAAAAACTCATCATATTTGCAGTGTATCTTTTGGTTCAATTGAGGTTTACACCCGTTTCACCCTTTCTCACCCGCACAACGCTAAAAGTCGATTTTTCCAATGGAATTAGACAAGCTACCTTCAAATTGAATTGAATTATATCCCGCAGAATACCTAGCAAACTCTGCTATGAATATTTTTAACTTAATTGTACTCTTTTTTTTTATCGATGATGGGGAATACGAATCCGTTCACAGGGAAATCATTTATCTCCATTTTTCAGATATATCGATTGTTAAAAAATTACATATATATATATATATATATATATATATATGTGTGTGTGTGTGTGTGTGTGTGTGTGTGTGTGTACGTGTGTGTGTTTGTGTGTGTCATTGTGTGTAAAGATTGGTTATTGTTACACCGGCCGTTCTTACACAGGAGAAACTACACCGGTTGTCACTATAAATAGTGCGAGACACCAGAAGACAAAGCACAGTCTTGTAACTGTCGTTCAGTTGCTTTCTTGGCCTTTTAGCCAAGATCAAAGTGTAGTATCTGTTCCGATGGATACTGCACGAGACTGGTCCTGTGCAGTTCTAGGAGGTCCACCCTCCCAGGCTTTGCCTCCCCTCTTTGGGGAGGAGTAAGTTTATTGCTTGCTGTCTGAGGCGCCCCTACCGGGGAATGTCAACGGGGTTGGCCAGGCAATTTTTAAAGGTAATAGGTGCTCTTCCTCTAGAGTGCTGACTTATCAAAACCCCATTTTCCGACCTTGCGTCACATTTTACTCTGTGGGGAGTAGATAAATACCCAGTCTTGTAACTGTCTAGCCAAGAGCTAGTCAGTTTCTTACTTTGTTAATACACTTGTTAAACCAACCCTCGACTTGACTTCCTTTATTTATTAGTTACTGTGGGACAACTTCGCAACAGTTATACATTATTTTATATACATAACTACATACATAGGCATATATTTACATAAATACATATATATATAGAGAGAGAGAGAGAAAGAGAGAGAGAGAGAGAGAGAGAGAGAGAGAACAAATAGAAAGAAGAAATACATACCTAAGTAGGTAGGTATTCATAGGTAAAGATTAATTAATTTTTTGTTTCATTTTACTTCAGTCGAAGTTCTCATCAATAAAGGGTCCCTTCTTGAGGCTAACACTTGATCTCTATATGAGATGCATAGTTATTCGAATATTCTATTAACATTCTATTTTATCTCTCAAACGTTGAGTTAGTAAAGAAGTTAAGAACATTTATTTTCCTCTCCCCAATCGACCAGTTAACGATGTTGTAGTATATCGTTCATGTCGTCTCTCTTCTTACCAGATACCAGGACAAAAATTCATTTAGTCTGGTGGAGTATCCAGCTAGGTGGTGTTACTTGATGTAGCATCACTAAAAGAAGGTGCACTATTCCTTGTATTGAACGAGTGTATAGCCTGTCGAGAGGGTCTTATTTGTGCGGTGAATACTATGTCATTTTGAATTGTTGTCAGGGTTTACTTGGAGTGTGAAATATTCTCATGTCAGGTTGTCCTGACAAACCCTTGTACTAAGAGACCGAACGCACTCAAGGACAGTGTCTATTAGATAATTCAAACTCTCCATATATATATATATATACATATATATACATATATATATGGGAAAATGAAAAAGGAAAATCAAAAAATGGATGTTTTTTATGTGTACATCAACGTTTCGTCTTTATTTATAAGACTTCATCAGGATGATAATATAGAGAAAAAATGTCATGCAAGTACAGATACATGTAGGGTAGACATATTGGGAGGGTCATGTTCCAAATATTTCAAATATTCCATACCCACCCTTTCAATCACCGCCCTCCTCCACCCCTCCACTCCCTCACTCATTGCTATCATTTTCCAAATATTTCAAATATTTCACACCCTATCACAACACATCCTCCCTCTCCCCCTCACCCATTCCCCCTCTCAACTATTTTCTCCCATACCCCCTTCTTAAATTCCCTCATTTTCTCAAAACGCTCTCTAAGACCATAACTTTCGCCCATCCACCAAAATCACAGCCCCCCTCCTTCTCTACCCATCCTCCTTTCCCTGCATACACCCCCATACATTGCTGGTAAATATAAATGTAAGTTAGTAATCCGAGGTAGGAGAAATGTGACATAGGTACCGGAAGGCTGAACAGAAGAACAAAAATAAATGAGAAGAGAAAATATGAATGGAATCTAAAATCAATTTATTAATATTTCACGGTTTAATGGTTTAAATCCAAGAACAGTAAATAGAAAAAGTTTACTTTCAAACAATTTAAAAAGTCCGGAAAAGGTAAACTTTAATTTTCGAGAGTGGAACCTCTCATTATCAAAAGTACAAAAATACGAGTGGTCGAAAAGGCGAGATGGACACAACTGTTGACGAAATGCCGCAGAGAATTGGTAGCAGATTCGCAGAAAATGAGTTTTGATAAGCTAATTGGATATCAATATTAATTATTCTTATCCTAATTTATTTTAATTTAGTATATAATTATTCAGCTTAAAGCTTGTCATCTTATTAACATTTATTTATTAATATACTTTATTATTTTTTTCTATTTGTTTTCTATTAAATTCAATTTTAATTTTAAATTATAGTTTGCGAAAGTCGTTATGATATTATTAGAAACTGGACGGTCAAGATAGGGCAACTGTAAAATAAAAATCTGGTTAGAATTAATTTAAATTCAAAACTGAAATCAATTGTGAAATGAAAGGTAATATATATATATATATATATATATATATATATGGTTAAACAGAAAATGTCCCACTCCGCCATAGTCACCAAATCTAAAATCGGAAATGTCGACCGGTGTTAATCCAAGATAAATCCCCTATTACATTTTGCCCGTTTATTTTTAACAGTTGAATTTTTTTTAAATAATTGTTTGTTTCCTTTTAGATAAATCCGTTTGGTTAATAATTCATAATTAAACTATTTAAACAATTAGTTTCAAAATCAAATACAAAATTCCAATTATAAAAAAGTTTGATTAAATTATTTGTTAAAAAATAATTTCGAAATAATTCTAATTATAAAAAATAGTTTGATTTTATTATAATTGTTAATAATTGTAGATAGATATAGATAGATAGATAGATAGATAGATAGATAGATAGATAGATAAATAGATAGATAGATAGATAGATTAAACAATATAGATAGATAGATAGATAGATAGATAGATAGATAGATAGATGAAACAATATAGATAGATAGATAGATGAAACCAGATAGATAGATAGATAGTGAGATAGATAGATAGATAGATAGATAGATAGATAGATAGATAGATAGATTAAACAATATAGATAGATAGATAGATAGATAGATGAAACAATATAGATAGATAGATAGATAGATAGATAGATAGATAGATAGATGAAACAAGATAGATAGATAGATAGATAGATAGATAGATAGATAGATAGATAGATAGATAGATAGATATTTTTAAAATGGAAGATTGGGGCCAATTCTCTATGACAATTTATCCTCTTTTTTCAATTGATTTTCATGTAAATAAAATTTAAATATGATTTTCATGATGTAAATAAAATTTAAATATAGCTTTTCGAACCCAACTTTTTTGATGTCGCATTTTCACTCACTTCGTTTCCTCTTTAATTTCCCCAACTCTTACATTTATTTATCTCCGATATTACGTTATCTGGTTTTGTATTTTATTTAATGTTGCTCGACGTCAATTTATTTTATTCATTCAGATTGTAAGAAACTTACCTTGTTTGACAAATCAAAGCATTGCATGTTAAACAACACTCGGCTTTGAACACACACGCACACACACACACACACATATATATATATATATATATATATATATATGTATATATATATATATATATATGTATATATATATATATATATAGTAAGTTATGAAAATATATTTGTCGTAGGAAATCGTCAGGCTAAGTACATGTAGAAACCCATGTAGATTATGTCTTAATGAGAAAATTGAAATCCTAAACTTTAAAGACCCCCAAAACCTATAAAACTATAGATGATGAAACGCAGAAGACTCTGTATAGCTTACTTGCCACAACTTTTCATAACTTTCTACCTAGCTCTACTCACGTATTGAGCACTGTTCAAGTAAATACTAAAACTCGATATATAACAGATTATATCTCTTTATAACACTTTATGTGGATACATTAAATAATAAGAATTTATATATATATATATATATATATATATATATATATATATATATAATGATAATCCAGGGAAGGTATTTTTTTATTATTATTTTTTAGTTGATTTTATATTTTATAATAATATTTGTCATTATTTTTGACACTATTATTTTTTGATTTTGATTCTTAACAGTCTCAACCACGTGACATTCCAAATTTAAATTTTAAACTTCGTTTCTGTTTTACTCCATTTTATTCTTTTCAATTATGATCTAAGATTAAGATCGGATTTTAACTCTTCCTGATGATATCTCAGTTAATAACAGCTGTTGATCGATAACATCAACATGCCAGTGTCGCAGATTTTGCACATGTGTGTGTGTAAATAAAAATAATCATATATATATATATATATATATATATATATATATATATATATATATATATATATATATATATATATATATATATATAAATGTTTTGAGGTATAAAACTTATAAATACATTTTAAAATGATACGCGGAAATCTCTCTAAGGCCATTTCGACTATCATCTCGTCAGGAGAAAATCGATAGTTTTAATTAATAATATTGTCGAAAGAAAGAAGAAATGAGGAAGTTGAAAGTGCCAAAATTAACAAAAGAGCGATTAAAAGTCAATTTAATGATTTACTTAAAAAACGATTAAAAGGCACTGCGTTAGGGAAGAAAAAAAGGAGGGAGGGAGTTCAAAGTTCCCCAAAGAGATTAAGCGATCTAACAAATTCCTTCTGCCGGCACAAGGAAGGTTTTCGCATAGCGATAGAGACAGATTCCAATATTTTCAAATGGTTCTTGGAATCTGTTCTATGCAAGACCTCAAAACGGTCTACTTTATAGCTACTGGCACAGCTAGGGTTTTCAACCAAATGCTGGTTAATAGCAGAGTCCAAATAATTAAAGGAGGGGGTAACCTTCAAATATTAGACTGATGTCGATTCTATATAAAATTTTCCTTGCGTCTGATATTTTTAAGGAACTGAGTTTCATTACGCCGATCAAAATCAAATAAAGCCCTCCCTTATCTGCTCTGAATTCTTTTAGGTTGGAATCAAATTAGTTAAAGAAATTAATCACGTAATTATAATAGTGAGACTTGATGCAAACGCGTTTTCGCCACGTGTTGTGCTCACCTCAAGAGCTTCTCACATCTGCTGACTCGAAAGATCTGACAAACATGAGGCCACACAGTGACAGTACATGGATTTGTCTTATCGCAAGATTACGGAGTCATGATGTATTAGGTCTGTCTCCAATCCTGATTTATTTGTTTTTAAAAAATTCCGACTCTGACCCCGAATCCTAGAATTCCAAAGGATCAGATTTCGACTGCGACAAGCAATTATTTTCACTCGTCACTCGTTTGCTTTTACGGTTTCCATTTAACGGCTTCCATCCCTTCTCACCCCTCAAGAAAAAATAACATATTTTTCAAAATTACAATTGACTCGTAACATTTAAGGTAGGGGTTACAACCCTGTACTTATTTATTATTATTATTATTATTATTATTATTATTATTATTATTATTATTATTATTATTATTATTATTATTATTATTATTATTATTATTATTATTATTGTTATTGTTATTATTGTTATTGTTATTATTATTATTATTATTATTATTATTATTATTATTATTATTATTATTATTATTATTATTATTATTATTTACTCACTAGGAGTTATCACACTGGTCATCGTCAGTGGTCACCCACTGCCGACAACCTGTGGTATTCCCTGGAGTCCGAGTGACAACAAGTCTCCTCAGGCCTCCAGTATGCTCCACCTCTTTTCGTTCATCACCGCTGATGACCTTGCGGTAATCGCAACAGCCACCTACCAGTGATTTCCCGCTGATAAGGGCCATTGGTCCCCTCTGGGGCCCGAGTGGCAACAAGCCTTCCCAAGGTCCCAGAGCTGTCCGCGCTCTTCCAGTGGAGGTCTGGTTTGCGCTTTCCCTCCTCGACCCTCTGTCCATAATTTTGTGGCGTCAGCCTATGCTTGCACCTCTCTCGTGCGGTTGTATTTTCCCCGGTTCTGCTGTCTTGTGCTTCCATGTGTTTGTTCTCATTCGTTGCTTATGTGGGTTGGTTTCCGCATTCGAGGACATTTCTCAGGATTGTAGCTGTTTTGATCATTACTGTCCTTTGTATGGTCTCAGTTATCCCTTTGATTCCTATTTCTCCCAGTCTTTTCTCCATGTTTTTGGGGACTGTTCCTAGTGCTCCTATGATTATTGGTGTTATACTGACTTTCTTCATGTTCAATATTCCTTTCAATTCTCTGGCAAGTTCAGTATATTTGCTTCTCTTTTCCGTCTCTTTGATCTTCACTCTGTGGTCTGCTGGGACGGCAAAGTCCACGATTTTGCAGGATTTTTCTTTCTTGTTGATTATTATCATATCCGGTCTCCTTGCTGTTATGGGTTTGTCTGTTTGTACATTCATATCCCATATGATTTTGTGTTTTTCGTTTTCTAGTACAGTTTCTGGTTTGTGTGTGTACCATTTTTTTGCATATTCGAAATTCAGTTGTTTGCACATTTCCCGGTGTACTTCTTTCCCCATGCTGTCATGTCTGTTCTTGTATTCCCTTTGTGCTAGCTTGCTGCATTCACTTATTATATGATTTATCGTTTCGTCTCTTTGTCCACACAGTCGGCATTTGCTGTTTTCCTGGGTTTTATCTATCTTTGCTTTAATAAAGTTTGTCCTAATCGCATTGTTCTGTGCGGCAGTCAGCAGAGATTCCGTTTCTCTGTTCAGGTGTCCTTTTCTTAGCCATGCCCAGCTGTTTTCATTGGCTTCATCGCTTGTGAGTCTTGTAAAGCGTCCATGTAGTTGTTTTTCTTCCCACTTTTCCTTTCTTGTCTTTTTGTTTCTGGGTTCAGTACTTCCGGGGTTGTTTGTTGGGCTGGTGTCTCTTGCTGTGGTGATCAGTCTTTCCGTGTTCTGGGTTACATATTTCTCCAGCTCTTTTTTGGTGTCTTCCACACAGTCTTCTATACTTACCAGTCCTCTACCTCCTTCATTTCTTTTCACGTAGAGTCTGTCCGTGTCGTCTTTTGGGTGCAAAGCATTGTGCATAGTTATTAGTTTTCTTGTTCTTTGGTCAAGGTGCCTGAGTTCTTCTTTGGTCCAGCCTATGAATGGTCCAGAGTATCTTATTAGTGATACAGCCCATGTGTTTATCCCTTTTACTAGGTTTCTGCTATATAGTTTAGTTTCTAAGAGTTTCCTTGTTCTTCGTAGATATTCTTTTCCAATCTTCTCTTTCATTTCTGTATATTTGATTGTGTCTGCTTCCAGAACTCCCAGGTATTTGTAGCTATCATGTTCTCCTAGCGCCCTCATCTCCTCTTGGTTGGGGAGTTCTATACCTTCTGTCGTCTCCAGTTTTCCTTTTTTGATCTCTAGCAGTGCACATTTTTCTATTCCAAACTCCATTTGGATATCCTGGCTGAATATCCTGGTTGTGTTTATCAGCTTTTCCAGTTCTTTTTTGTTTTTTGCAAACAGTTTTAGGTCATCCATGTACATCAGGTGGTTTATTCTTTGTTCTGTATCCGTAAACCTGTATCCGGCATCACACTTTCTGAGTATGTAGTTGAGTGGCATCATGGCTATTATAAACAGTAGTGGTGATAGGGAGTCTCCTTGAAAAATGCCTCTCTGTATTTTCATCTCAGACAGGTATTGTCCTCCGGCTGTCAGTTTTAGTCTCCATGTTTCCATTGCTTTCTGGATGAGATTAATAATCCTGTCGGGTATCTTGTATATCTTTAAGCATTCAATTATCCATGTTTGGGGGATTCTGTCGTAGGCTTTCTTGTAGTCAATCCATGCCATGGTTATGTTCTTTTGTCTTCTCTTCACCTCCTTCAGGGTCTTTTGATCAATGTATAGTAGATCATGTGCCCCTCTTTGTCCTTTCCGGCATCCTTTTTGTTCCTCGGGGAGCAGTCCACGATTGTCCAGGGATTGGTAGATTTGTTCTCTCAGTTGTGCTGTGAGAATTTTCCACATTATTGGTAGACATGTTATCGGTCTGTAGTTGCCGGGGGTCGTTCCCTTTTTGGGGTCTTTTTGTATTAGTGTTGTTCTTCCTTCCGTCATCCATTCTGGTACGTCTGTTTTATGGATACATCCGCTCAGTTTCTGCGCTATTCTTTCATGCAGGGTCGTGAATTTTTTAAACCAGTATGCATGTATTCCATCGTGGCCTGGTGCTCTCCAGTTTGCCATTTTTTTTAGGGTTTTCTTGATCGTTTCTTTGTTGATTTGTGTTTCGGTTCCTTCTTCGATTTCCTGCAGTTCATCTCTCATGTTTTTCAACCATTGGGCATTCTTGTTGTGCTTTTTTGGTACTTCCCATATCTTGCTCCAGAATTGTTTTGTTTCTGTTGGGTTCGGTAACTCTGTTGTTGTTTTTTCTCCATTTACGTTTTTGTAGAACTGGCTTTCATTGTTTTCAAAGGTCCTGTTCTGTTTGCTCTGTTCTGATTTGTACCTGTATCGTCTCAGTCTTCCTTCTATTGCTGCTATCCTTTGTTATTATTATTATTATTATTATTATTATTATTATTATTATTATTATTATTATTATTATTGTTATTATTATTATTATTATTATTATTATTATTGTCATTATTGTTATTGTTATTATTGTTATTGTTATTGTTATTGTTATTATTGTTATTGTTATTGTTATTGTTATTATTGTTGGTATTATTGTTGTTGTTGTTGTTGTCGTCGTCGTCGTCGTCGTCATCATCATCATCATCATTATTATTATTGTTGGTGTTGTTGTTGTCGTCGTCGTCGTCGTCGTCGTCATCACCGGATCCTGCATGTAGCTATTTGCACTGTTAGTTATTAAAGTTAATCGAGAGTGCCCAGCCTTTGTTGGAGGGGGCTGATAAACAATATATATATATATATATATACATATATATATATATATACATATATATATATATATATATATATATATATATCTATATATGATTATTTTTATTTACACAGACATGTACAAAATCTGCGACACTTGCATGTCGATGTTATCAATCAACAGCTATTATAAACTGAGATCTCACCAGGAAGAGTTAGAATCCGATCTAAACCTTAGATCATATTTGGAAAGATCCGAAATATCAGTTTATAATAGCTGTTGATCGATGACATCGACATGCAAGTGTTGCAGATTTTGTAGATGTCTGTGTAAATAAAAATAATCATATACAAAAGCTCTATTTGATATTGAGCACTTTTTATGAACCCGGTTTAAATTCTTTGAATTACTCCCTTATTGATGTTTTACCTAGATTATATATATATATATGTATATATATATATATATATATATATATATATATATATATATATATATATATGTGTGTGTGTGTGTGTGTGTGTGTGTGTGTGTGCGCGCGCGTGTTTGAGAGCGTGTGTGCGTGTGTGTATCTATGCATTTGCGAGCATTTGTTTGTTCTTCAATAGGCACGTACAATCTTCATTTTGCCTCGGGTGATTTCTAACAAAACACTGACCGGATATTAATATCACCGATCGGACAATTCGCTCTGACTTTTTCTATAGATTTTTAAGTTGGGAAGGGGGAATACTTTTCTCATTTATTACGCTTTCTGTTGAGTCCTAAAGAATAACATATATATATATATATATATATATATATATATATATATATATAAAGTGGTGTACTAAAAGCGAACTTTTAGGAAAGGTAAAACCTATTGTGAAGTGTATACAGCTCAATATCCAGGATAGAGCAGGTGGATATGAAGAAGAATGGAAAGGAATTAGAGAAGCAAAAGCCAAATCAAAATTCAATTCAATTGCTCAGAGCAAGGTATATTCCGCAAAAAGTTAAATTTTCCTTTGAAAAGCCTGGCTTAAGGAAAATTTAACTTGAATAAATTGCCTTTTTGCGGAATATACCTTGCTCTGAGCAATTGAATTGAATTTTGATTTGGCTTTTGCTTCTCTAATTCCTTTCCATTCTTCTTCATATTTATATATATATATATATATAGAGAGAGAGAGAGAGAGAGAGAGAAAGAAAAAGAGAGAGACAGAGAGAGACAGAGAGAGAGAAAGAAAAAAGTTAGAGAGTAATAAACAGAGAGGGAGAGAGAGAAAGAAACCGTTATATAGGGAAATCAAAGTGTAGTATCTGTTCCGATGGATACTACATCCTATAGACCAATATCGTCTTGGTCTTCGGGGCTTGATTCCGCCGGTCTGTGGGTCTGTCCTATGCAGTTCTAGGAGGTCCACCCTCCAAGGCTTTGCCTTCTCACCCTTTAAGAAGGGGTTAGTTTATTGCTAATCGCCTGAGGCGCCCCTACCGGGGAATGCCGACGAGGCTGCCCAGACAATTTTTAACGGTCAAAGTGCTCTTCCTCTAGGGTGCTGACTTATCAAATCCCACTTTCCGACCTTGTGTCACATCTTACTGCTGTGGGAGGTAAATGAATAGCCCGTTATATAGGGAAATATTCCAAGTACAATTCTGATTCCATAAGGTTTTAAAAGGTTGAGCAATATCGGTCACATAAAATCAACAAATATTACATTGAAACCTTCTGAAGTTTGAAGATTGAATCCTCGGGCGATCTGAAGAATTGCGAATTACTGAAGACTTCTCTCAGTCATGGCTGACGGAACGAGAGCAAGCTACCCCCGTGAATTAAATAAAGGGTTCCGAGTTCAACAGAAATATTCACGAGTTTTAAAAGACACCTGAAATAGTGTGAATGTTACATCGGCCAAAACGTTGTGATAATAGCACTCAAGTCCGAATAATCCAAATTATACAACATACATACACACACACACACACATATATATATATATATATATATATATATATATATATATATATATATATATGTATATAAATTAATTTTTCGTAGTACAAAATTTAATAACGGCGAGGAATACGGACGTTTGAGACATTTTGGGGAGGGTGAATGAAATTAAACAAGTATAAAAACGAATGGAAACGATTAAAAAAAATTAATGTACTAAGCCGGCTTTCGTCTACACGCATCAGAGTATTATATATATATATATATATATATATGCTATTCCTTACTCCAGTAACACGGTTAAAATATTTAAAAAACGTAATGGTGGTAGTATCGAGACGTTTATCGTTCGACTCATCGTCAAGATAATACGTTGACTAAACATAGGGTATGAAGAGCGAATTAAAAACGTGGTAAATAGGAAGCATAGATAGATCATCGAATGAGCGTAAAAAATATATATGAAGGCGGTATTTCAACGTACACTCATCACTTCTAAACTGTGGGCACTCCTTCTGCTTGCACAGAGTGCCAATTATACACTGCAGGGTATTCGGATGAGGCCTTTACTGTCTTGCACACGGCTCGTTCGAGAAATCATCTTGAAGCGGTCACTATTAATTTGCCAGAACCGTCCATGTGCAAGAGATAATAATGCAATTTTCAGCATTACAGTTCAGCACTTAAAAAGTTAAAAACAAATAAGAGAAATCATACAGCTACTAGCTACTGTCACCAATATATATATATATATATATATATATATATACAATAATATTTTTTAAATAAATATTAAATATTTAAATACCTAGAGACATCGATGTTTCATGCTAACGCAATCTTCAGTCTAGGAACTACAAATCGCCACTGATTCGTAGTCGGTGATTTTAACCAAAGGGCCATCGTAAATTAATTAGTAAATGCAGAATAACTTTAACTGTAAATAGCGACACGTGGCCGTTATTTACTAGGCAGCTCAGAGTGACCTTCGAACCGGTGTTCGGATCTCGCATATAGCTATTAGTACTGCTTGTTATTAAAGCTACTCGAAAGTGCCCAGCTCTTGTGGGAAGGGGGGCTGATAAACAATAATATTTTTTAAATAAATATTAAATATTTAAATACCTAGAGACATCGATGTTTCATGCTAACGCAATCTTCAGTCTAGGAACTAATTTTCAACGGTATATATATATATATATATATATATATATATATATATATATATATATATATATATATATATATATATATGTGCATGATTAAACAGAATATCATATTAATTAAATTAAAGGATTCTTAAATGTTTACACTGTATTACGTAATGGCATGTGTTGGTGAATATATATATATATATATATATATATATATATATATATATATATATATTATTTGTTTTCGTAAATGTTAAATTATTTTAACCTAATGCGTTTTAAGCTCTTTCTATCATTAGTGTAAGAAGGGAACATTTCGGAAGGCACGAACCCAGTTGCGGAATAAGCCTATACTCTGCAAGCTAGCGCCCTAACCCCACATGGAATTACCACATAAATATGGGAATTTAAGTTCTCTTTGTGCCTAAGAAAACTATCCAACAGACTGTAGACTAACGAGAGGGTTCGACGAACGTTATCTGAACTTCTCGTATGGCTAAGTGACAGTCTATTTTTAACTTGCACGAACAGGGCTTAACTTTTATTTCTTAAAGGGGATTATAACAATTACTATCGGAACCCCCGCTTATCAAGGACAGGGACTACTCGAGGATAAAAGGTTAATGAGACGGGAATGAACGTCAGCAGAAAGATGAGGAACCCTATGGAAGTACTAATATTCGATATGAACTGTATTTGATTACTTTTGGGGTCTTTCGATGACAAGAATTTGTTGATATTTGATTTAAAGACGACCCAGTTGTAATCAGCAGGGAAGCAGTCCCGATGTAATGTGTTTTACATGTGCAAAAAGAACTCATTTCGCAAGTTGTAAAAAGATAAAAGAAATGAGTTCTTATTCATGGAAGAGGGTGATACTTGTCACACTGCTAAAATCAGGCAAGATTGCTTGCATCCAAATGGGATTAAAAAAAGCTTCCGTGGAAAACTCAATCCGCAGATAGGAAACATATCGAGCACCTCTCGGCTATATTAGACCGAAACCTTTGAAAAGAGAATCAGAAAAAAAAAGCTTTAAAAGCAGAACTTTTAAAATTACTGAGTGAAATATTGCAAGAAGTCTATGAAGATATGTTCGTGAACTGATCGCCAAACTGCCGCAAAAGGTCCTCATATTCAAGAACGCAAAAGGGGTGTCAACAAAGTACGTGTTAATAAATATGTGTACTTCATTAAATATTCAATATCTCAAATAAACATCTAAGTTTATATTTGTTTCTGTTACACCGGCCGTTCTTACACAGGAGAAACTACACCGGTTGTCACTATAAATAGTGCGAGTCACCAGAGACACTGAAGACAAAGCACAGTCTTGTAACTGTCTAGCCAAGAGCTAGTCAGTTTCTTACTTTGTTAATACACTTGTTAAACCAAACCTCGACTTGACTTCCTTTATTTATTATTTACTGTGGAACAACTTCACAATAGTTTCTATTTAATTTTTTCATGTCTGCGTATATAGGGTTACGTAAAGTCCATTATATATATATATATATATATATATATATATATGTATATATGTATATATATATATATATATATGTATATATATATATATATGTATATATATATATGTATATATATATATATGTATATATATATATATATATGTATATATATATATATATATATATATATATATATATATATATATATATATATATATATATATATGGTCATCCACAGACAGACGGTTTCGCTCTATCAGAGCACTTCACACGACTCAAGCCCGGGATCTAATCTTCAACCATCTAGTTGATGGTCGGCACTGAGCCACGAGACATGCGTTTGTAAATAATATCTACAATGTCTTTATATAAAAATTTACCGCCACCTTTACATTGCTCTATTTTTTTTATTAACAATATATATATATATATATATATATATATATATATATATATATATATATATATATATAAAGATAGATGGACGAAGAATGATAAACATGCACGAATGTCCAAATTTATATCAAACTTCGATTGTTCAATGCAAGGTATATTCTGTAATAAAATTGTGTTTATTATTCTTTCCTTAAGCCAAGGCTTTTCAAAGATCGAGATCTTATCATCAGAGGAATTATACAGATTGATAAGTTGGCAATAGAAAAGCCAAAATTCAACACGTGAAAAAATATTTTTTTTAAATATAACTATATATATATATAAATATATATAAATATATATATATAAATATATATATATATGTGTGTGTGTGTGTGTGTGTGTGTATACGACGTAAATTCACTAGACCAACTCGACAATCAGCAAAATCCGATCCATTCACTGTGGAGGTCCCCAGATGCCGGAGAGCTTTCTACTCCAATTGCTTCTTTCCTCGTACTGCTGGCCTTTGGAACTCCCTCCCTGCCCCCTGTTTCCCCGACAGTACCGACATGCAGATGTTCAAAACTAATGTAAACAGACACCTCGCTGTACAGCTCCCAACTTAGAATGACACCCTAAAACTATTCCCTAATTCTCAGTAGTCCCTTACGTCTACAGTGGCGTCCTGTCTTGTTCGGAGTGAAATATCATAAATCAGTGTATTACTTTAGCCTTGAAAGAATAACGTTTGGTAAAGGGTTATCTGGGTCACCGTGTCAGACGATCATGGGGGCCGATGGTGGAGAGGGGCGAAGTCTGAGCGAGGACGTGGGAAGGTATCCATACTTTACATCCATATAAATATGTGTGAGCACGAACGCATATTCACATTGATACAAATAAATAAGTATAAACATGTAAAAATCATTGCCACGTTTTGAAACCAAAAATGGGAAGGAGGAAAGAAATAATTTCTATCT
Source organism: Sepiola atlantica (assembly GCA_963556195.1). NCBI lineage: Eukaryota > Metazoa > Mollusca > Cephalopoda > Sepiida > Sepiolidae > Sepiola > Sepiola atlantica. The sequence continues at coordinate 69,012,061 of OY744542.1, read as the reverse complement.
TAATTTAGTCGCGTGAAAAGTTTTAAAACGCAAAGTTATGATGAAAACGAAAAGTGTGGCAAAAAAGAGATGAAAATAATAATTATTAGTTTATTTATGTGTGAATGTATTTATTTATTCCTATTTATTTAATTATTTGTACATTATTAATTAATTAATATTTATTAAATCATTTATGAGCATATAAGCATATGCATATGAAATATATAAATATGTATATATATATATATGTGTGTGTGTGTGTGTGTGTAACATGTATATAGATGTATGCCCATATACCATCTGTGGAAACAGCCTGATTATTTGAAAATACAGTGGGAGACATAGAGTCGTGAGATGTTTAGATGGAAAAAAGATAACATAACTTAATTATATTACTAAAAATATTGATAGTTTATTTATTACTATTTACTTATTTTTCCATACATGTGAGTGAACATATATATGTGAACGTGCACATATGCGAGCCACAAGTAGCTCAATATGTGAGAATGATTCAGTGAAAATACATAATTTTTATAGACATTGTGCTAGATGTATGTGGGGAAATGTGGTATGGGGTGGTTAGTCTGGATCTGATCTTTATTTCTTTCAGACACGATGAGTTTACTGATTACCGGAGGTAAATTATAGAAAATCATTACGTTGTTTGATGGTGTTGTAGATTGTGATGAATGCTGCATCAAGGAGTCTGCGTCGAGATTTTATCTAAAATTCGACAGGGAAGGGTAGGATCCCTGTGTCACCCTTCACATGCAACCCTAGACTCTGCTATTGGTCAGCATTTGGTTGAAAATCCATTACGTGCCAGTAGCTCTAAAATAGAGTGTTTTCAGGTCTTGCAGATTCCAAAAAAACATTTGAAAAGTTTTGAAATCTGTCCCGTTCGCCATTCGTAAACAATCCTTTTGCCGGCAAAAAGAATTCGTTTAAACACGTAATCACTTTCAGGAACTTCGCCACCCTTATCTGTATCCCACGTTGTGATTATTCAATCGTTTTAACGACTTTGAATTACTTTTATTTTAACAGCCCATCGTTAATTTCTTGGCACGTTCAATTCCCCTTGTGCTCTTTACTGTCGCCAATATTATTTCTTTATCTGAACTATCGATTTTCTCCTGACGAGATGATAGTTGCAAAAGGCCTAAAAGATAGATTTTGTTAAATGTTTTTAAAAGCATATATGAATTTTTTACCTCCAAACATATATATATATATATATATATATATATATATATATATATATATATATATATATATATATACGTTTGTGAAAGTCCTGGAAGCAATATATATTAAGTCATTTAAACCCTCCATTTATAAACATAAGGAGTGGCTTCTAGGACTCAATGTGATCCACTTGTAACCCTCACCTCTCCAGTTTTAAAATTTATGTTTTCCCCTAAACTTGTCACTGATCTTCATTCTACTTTTTCAAGATTTAGTCGTAATGCTTGAATTATTTCCACGTATTTACTCTGATGAGTGTGGACGAAAGACGGCCTAGTATATTCATGTATTGTTTTTATTCTCTCGTGTATACACTTTTCAATTTCATTCTACCCCCCCTCATAAAAAAATGTTACAAACGCCTATATTTCTTGTTTTAATAAAATTTTGTAGCACTAGAAACTCATTAATATATATATATATATATATATATATATATATATATATATATATATATATATATATATATATATATATTTGGATATATATATATGGGGTAAGAAACACGATAATTCATGAAAATGAAATGCCGTGGTAGACAAAATGATTTCTCCTGCATTCTAACCTGTTTCCCGTTTATCTTTTATATATATATATATATATATATATATATATATATATATATATATATATATATAACTTTTAGATGTTTATATCTCCTTTTCGTATTTACCTTATTTAATTAACATATAGGGTAAGACATGTTTACAAGGCTATATACCCGAACAACTGTCCTCATAAATAAGCTGAATCACCCTAACCCTAACCCTAACCCTAGACACAAACGTACAAAAAATTCAATACTTTTACTTTCGTATCTGAAAGAAACACTAGGTTATAATGGAATAACAAATACAGTGTTTTTTTTATGATGAAAGCGAGCACTTAAGGTTACTCGATGTATACGCCATTTTCTGCCAGAGTTTGATAGCCAAGACTTCGGTGAGAAAAAGGAAACTCATTGAATGATGCAAAGAGACGTAATAATGTTACCTTCGGTGCCATTGAAGGAATTAGTTTTCGTACGTGGAAAAATGGGCCACCTGAGCCAATAGTTATTTTTCTTAATTCGATCATAAGTCTCGAGGGTTTTCGAGAGTCGTTCTTTTGATCCATCTCCTCTGTCCGTCGATCGGTCACGCTTAAATTTGAAATAGAATCTTATTGGCTACACGCCTACATCTTCTTGGCCTTTTGTGTGCTGGTTTTTCTAATCCCACTTTCCCGACCTTGTGTCACATCCTACCTTGTGGGAGGTAGATAAATAAAACGCCTACATTTTGTTGGCCTTTTGGCTAAGATCAAAGTGTAGTATCTGTTCCGATGGATACTGCACCCCATAGACTGGTATTGTCTTGGCCTTCGGGGCTTGATTTACGCCGGTCTATGGGTCTGTCCTGTGCAGTTCTGGGAGGTCCACCCTCCCAGGCTTAGCCTACCCTCTTTGGGGAGGAGTAAGTTTATTGCTTACTGCCTGAGGCGCCCCTACCGGGGAATGCCAACGGGGCTGCCCAGGCAATTTTTAAATCCCACTTTCCCGACCCGACCTTGGGTCACATCTTACTTGTGGAAGTAAGATAAAAACTGGCCTTGTGCCTAACTCATTGAGAGGAGTAAATCAATACACGCCTACATTTTAATGGACGTATTGGAAGGTGATGGTGGTTAAGTGGATATCGACACGGACTGAAGACCTGAGTGTTCCAAGTGCGAATCCAGTCGGTTCCACAGTATAACTTTCACCTAGGGATGATG
>OY744542.1:68951573-69006573 GCA_963556195.1 Sepiola atlantica | reverse complement strand
AAAGAACATCCCTACTAAATGAATGTATACCTACACACACACACACAAACATATGTACATACACACACATACACACATATACATATACACACGTATATACGCACATGCACACATAGCCACAGATGTGCAAAATAGAGATACACATACATGTATACATAGACATACACAAATGCACACATGTACACATCTTTATCTTTCTTTCTTTAATATATATATATATATATATATATTAAAGAAAGAAAGATAAAGATAAAAAAATGTACAAAATTACATAAAGTTACATAAATTAATACAAATTTTATTACATCGAAAGTTCAGATGCAAGGAGTTACATTAATCCTTAAACCATGGTTTTTCAAAGATAAAACTCTTCTCGCCAGAGGATAAAATCTGGTAATATGGTATTTATAACAATTTTTATCCTCTGGCGAGAAGAGTTTTATCTTTGAAAAACCATGGTTTAAGGATTAATGTAACTCCTTGCATCTGAACTTTCGATGTAATAAAATGTGTATTAATTTATGTAACTTTATGTAATTTTGTACAATTTTTTATCTTCATCTTTCTTTATTTAAAATTGATTGCTCTACTCAACGCATTGAGCTTTATTTTATCGAGATGGATCACACTACGATATTCCACTTATCGTTAATTCTATTATCATTAGTATATATATATATATATATATATATATATATATATATATATATATATATATATATATGAGAGAGAGATAGAGAGAGAGAGAGATTTGTGAATGCATTCGTGATATTTTATCAAAACGTTTTCTACATACTAGTGAACCACAACAGTGATAATAGAAAAAAAAAAAATAACCCTGCAAAAAAAAAAGAAAAAGTAAAACAGGCCATATTAATGCCTTTTTGCTACAAGAACTACTTTTCTTCTTTTCTCCTGATGAGACGTGAATACAAAGTCATAGACTTCATCCGCCGCCAAGAAATGAGAGGAAACAGACTTGAGGACGTCGACTTCCGCCGGTCTTAAACGTGGCTCAAATAATTCATTTCACCCCCCCCCCCCATCAAAAAAGACATTGATTATTCGAACAGTAGAAGATGTACATGGTTGATACCATGAAGAAAATAAACTACATGTTAGACGCTAAAACAGTAACATACTAGCGTCGAGAAAAAAATACCAAGATTGTATACATTTTAGATATACTAGTTAATGTTACATAGCCGTCCCGGGAATAGGCCGTGGCAGTTCTCGCTTTGTATACTCGTCCCGGAACGGGCCGTGGCAGTTCTCGTTTAATCACTCGTCATTTATAACACCATAAATCATATAATTTGCATACCTTTAAATTTCTCGCACCCTCAATCTTTCCTCGCCGCGTGGAAAGGTGCGTCGTCTAGTGGTTGAATTCTTTCTTTTTTCTTTCTGCCGTGAACCACGCCGCTGCAACACAAACGCTCCATGACCGACTCCAACATCAAACACTCTTTTAAACTTTCAATTATTTTTATTACAGGCGTTAGGTATCTATCGGCTTGGAGATATCCACCAACGTCGAGAGAGAGAGGGAGAGAGAGAGAGAGAGAGAGAGAGCCAATTACTGCTTTCGTAATTACTTATCAATTAAATTCTTAACCATTTGTGGAGGGGAAGAGATCTTTCGCCTGTATTTTCTTAGGGAATCAATTCCCCTAATCATGTTGCGGACTACATCCTAAATCACGTCTGATAGGCTCGCCTCCAAAACCCAGACTGGCAAAACTCTCAGCTTCTCACGAAGAACGAGTGACGTCACGGATCCACACGTGCGACACTCATGCGCAAACATTTCCTTCACTCATGTTTTCTGACCTCTTGACCCGGTGCTCGTCAACATTCGCTTTGACAGCACCTGTGAGCTCCAACCGTGACAACAGCCCTATTCTGCACCCGAGTGCACGGGGCCACCCGCACTAAATTGCGCAAGTCAAACCAACGATTTCCAACAGATACGCCCGCCTCAAGATGCGTCCGTTCCCACAGGGCCATTATTCAACATTCAACAACTCCTTGAGCAGTGTTGGAACAAATTTGGGTAAGTCAATTTCTATCTTTACCTAAATTCTACTTTATACGAAAATGAAATTTGTGAAATTTCGTCGAAAAAAAAACGCTACTAAGTATTTGTATGAGAGAGTGGGTAACTACAATGAATATATATTTACGTGTTGTTTTATTGGCGAAGTACATTAGAACTAATAGCGCTATTAGTTCGAAACGAATTATTGTTACTAAAAAACATACTTCTAATGAACTTCGCCAATAAAACAATACGTAAATACATGCATCGTAGTTACTTACTCTCTTAAGTCACTTTAAAAATAGTTATGCACGGCTTTTATGTCATTATGTTGTGCTAATTAATTTATATTTATAAATCCAATAAAAAAATATTTTAGAATTAGGTGGGATTCGAACTCGGGTATTTAGATTGTAAAAACTACGTTTTTAGTAATGTGTACTCTGCCCGCCCCTTTTTGTAACCGATTATATGTTTCTGTTGTCGCGCAGACAAACAGACTCCCAACACTATATAACATTTTAATAGTATGTCGATGAGAGAGAAATGCAGAGGGATAATGACCATATCCAGTTGTAAAATGTCTTTGCAAAATCGATGACATCAGTATTATGTTCTATATGTGTCAAGTGCTTCTTTCTCTAGAGATTCTGTTTCATGAAAATCGCTTGAGACAGGGCATGAAGCCAATTGATAGAAGGGGCTAAACAAATACTACTTCATAATCAAAAACTCGCCAACGATAATGTTAATGGATATATCTCGACCCAGAAAACAGCAATTCTCCCCGCTTTGTCAGAAACATCGCTAATAGAATGTGAGGACTAAATGAGTTGCAGCAGTTGTACGTGCCTCGGCTACTGAGTAAAAAATGACTTTCGTAGGGGGGTTCAGAACTGTGTGACCGGCGGGGATTGTCTCATGCCATAAAGACGATTGCAGGTTTTGCATGAACCACATGTGTATATGGGTTTCTTTTGAAAATTATATTTATATATATATATATATATATATATATATATATATATATATATAATGCAGTTACCCACAGACGTTATTTATGAACAAATATATACGTCCCTAAAATATAGAGAGGTAACTGTCTCTCAAACATTTAGGAAATGCATCACCGTAAGGTGGCTTACAGTCGTCTATCACGCCAAAATAAAACAATAAACAAAACAATATTTTTTTATTTAGGTTTTGATGAAAGTGTTTCGGTGAAACGAGCTGGATTCGAACCCGGCTCACCCAGGTCCACAGTCCATGTCGTGTGTGTTTTTATATATCGACATTAAAAAAAAAAAACAAACACTAATTCCATTTTTATAATAGATGTTGAATTCTAACGGCTATGGATTGTTCGAAAAAAGAACAAAACATTTTTTCACGTAGTATCCGCACCACATTTTTTTAAAATTCTAACCACTATGTTTTGTTTGAAAAAACGCACTAAATATTTTCAAATATTGTACTTGTCTGTTATTTTTACAAATCAATCATCTTGACAAAGGCTTTAAGTAAAGACGAAACGTTTATGAATATATAAATAATTTGGGTTATTCCTTTTTCATTTTAAATATATATATATATATATATATATATATATATATTAAATTCCCGAAACAGTTTTTCATGGTAAACAACTGATGATCCCTTAAATAATGTTAGAAGAAAACTAATATAATAACTGAAAAAGTTAAATTTACATACATGAGTGATTTTCCACTGAACGACTTGGGACATAAGTTTGTTTTTTTGTTTTTTTTAAATATAGTTTTAATGGTTGAGAAACTTCGAAGACTACAGTAGAAAGAAAGAAAGAAATGTTAAAGAAGAAGAAGAAGAAGAAGAAGAAGAAGAAGAAGAAGAAGAAAATCGACAGTTATGAACGCCGATTTTAAACACCGGGAGTTGGCAAAGAAGAAGAAGAAAAAGAAAGAAAAAGAGAACAAATTAACGGTTAACTTATAGACGCTGATTTGAAACACTGAGAATAGAAAAAACTCGACAGTTGTGAACGCAGATTAGAAAAACTGTAAGTGAACAAGGAAGATTAATATTTATTTGAGGTTGACGACAACGGGGAGATGGACAACAAAGGAGGACGAGGGAGAGAAGGAGGAACTAAAGGTATATATATGTATGTATGTATATATATATATATATATATATATATATATATATATATATATATATATGATAATTTTATTTACACAGACATGTACAAAATCTGCAGATTTTGTACATGTCTGTGTAAATAAAATTATTATATATAAAGCTCTATTTTGATATTGAGCACTTTTTATAAACCCGGTTAAAATTCTCTGGATTACCACCCTGTGGATATTTTTCACCTGGATTATTACCATTATTATATATATATATATATATATATATATATATATATATACATATTTATTTTTTTATTTTTTATTTTTTGATGTGTTGATGTTTTTTATATTTATAATATAAAACTAAAAATAATACATTAATCACTTAAATAATAGTGTCAAGGATTCGTCCAAACACTTTAAAATGCAGCAACATGTTTATAAGTAACGGATAAATTTTATTAGACAGACGAACAGCACAGGTAAAGAAATTTTTTTTTTTTTTTGGTGTCTTAAATAACTAATATAAGTTAGCAAAACATTTATATGGAACAAAACGTAGATTTAATATAAGGAACGTTTATGTGTTTGTCTTTTAAGGGAAGTGGGGTCTGATCAACTCTGCTGGGAAGCCATGAAATTAAATACTGTCTTGTTTTTAAATTCCCGAAACAGTTTTTCATGGTAAACAACTGATGATCCCTTAAAATAGTGTTAGAAATAAACTAATATAATAACTGTAAAAAAATAAATTGACTTACATGAGTGATTTTCCACTGGAAGACTTGGGACTATAAGTTTTTTTGTTTTTGTTTTTTTTTAACATAGTTTTAATGGTTGAGAAACTTCCGAGACTATATATATATATATATATATATATATATATATATATATATATATATATATATATATATATATATGTATATATATTTATATATATATATATGTATATATATTTATATATATATATGTATATATATATATATATATATATGTATATATATATATATATATATATATATATATATGTGGTGCCATAAACATCTAATGCATTTAAAATGTAATAACGTTCTTGTTTCTAATTCAAGTTCTATAATATTTTCCCGATATTGTAAGAATTCTTTAGAAATTGAAAATGTCCATCTAGAGTGTGACCAAATGAGATCAATAATAGAATGTTACTATTCCACTGAGGGGTCTATAAATACTACAAAAAATGATGTTCCGATATTCTTGTAAGGAATCGTCCAACTACGACCATCTGAAATAAATTACCCAATCGATTTGAGACTCGGTGAACAGTGACAGATCTCGACCAAAATGTTTGTGGCAGAACTGTCCACAAAGAGGTATCTGTGGAACCTTTTCGGCAAAGAGTCGCTGAGTTTTATTTACTCCTCCCCAGGAGTTAGGCACAAGGCTAGTTTTATCTTACTCCCACATGTAAGATGTGACCCAAGATCGGGTCAGGAAAGTGGGGTTAGAAAAGCCAGCGCCCGAGAGTTGAGCACTCTGGCCATTAAAAATTGCCTGGGCAGCCCCGTCGGCATTCCCCGGTAGGGGCGCCTCAGACAGTAAGCAATAAACTTACTTCTTCCCCAAAGAGGGGAGGCTAAGCCTGGGAGGGTGGACCTCGTATAACTGCACAGGACAGGCGTGCAGTATCCATCGGAACAGATACTACACTTTGATCTTAGCCAAAAGACCAAGAAGCCCAATTTAGTATTATTTACTCCTCTCCAGGAGTTAGGCATAAGGCCAGTTTTATCCTACTCCCACAAGTAAGATGTGACCCAAGGTCGGGTCGGAAAGTGGGGGTTGAAAAGCCAGCGCCCAAGAGGTGAGCACTCTGACCATCAAAAATTGCCCGGGCAGCCCCGTCGGCATTCCCCGGTAGGGGCGCCTCAGGCACTAAGCAATTAACTTACTCCTCCCCAAAGAGGGGAGGCGAAGCCTGGGAGGGTGCACCTCCTAGAACTGCACAGGACAGACCCATAGACCGGCGTAAATCAAGCCCCGAAGGCCAAGACAATACCAGTCTATGGGGTGCAGTATCCATCGGAACAGATACTACACTTTGATCTCGACCAAAAGGCCAAGAAATCAAGATTTAGTATTATTTACTCCTCTCCAGGAGTTAGGCACAAGGCCAGTTTTATCCTACTCCCACAAGTAAGATGTGACCCAAGCTCGGGTCGGAAAGTGGGGGTTGAAAAGCCAGCGCCCGAGAGGTGAGCATTCTGACCATCAAAAATTGCCTGGGCAGCCCCGTCGGCATTCCCCGGTAGGGGCGCCTCAGGCAGTAAGCAATAAACTTACTCCTCCCCAAAGAGGGGAGGCGAAGCCTGGGAGGGTGGACCTCCTAGAACTGCACAGGACAGACCCATAGACCGGCGTAAATCAAGCCCCGAAGGCCAAGACAATACCAGTCTATGGGGTGCAGTATCCATCGGAACAGATACTACACTTTGATCTCGACCAAAAGGCCAAGAAATCAAGATTTAGTGTGTGTCTATTGACCATCCATCAGCTTAGATTGCAATCCCCATGATACTGTCGCAGGGTATTTCAACACAAGAAAACGTCTAGCTTCAAAATAATATTCGTACAGATGTAACAGTACTGACCGGAAAAGTCTCGATAAAATCAATTAAAACAAAAATACAGAAAAAAGTGAAACTCTTCTTACATGAAATGTAATTGAATGAGACACCCTCAAAATGGCACTCATGAAAGTGTAAATAAACTGCACAGTTCTTTCTGCAAACCAATTATATTTATTATAAACTAGCGGGACCCGTGTAAATTACACGAAATGATGTTTTTAATACTAATTATCTTGTTCCTAACCTATACATGTTTGAATAAAATATGATAAGATTTGACTTGTATATTTATTTTTTAAAAATGAACAATACATGAAACAATTTACAAAACTTCTTTATATACAATATTTCTAGTGAAGGTAGTTCCTCTTCTCTGGCCATGAGTAGAATTATTCTGAGGACAAATTTTCACTCTTACACTGTTCATAGACCTTGCTCTTGAGAAGGCTACATAAAGTTGTCCATGAGTAAAGCAAGGTTGTGGTAGGTCGATCCCAACCTGATCGAAAGTCTGTCCTTGAGTTTTCTTAATGGTCATTCATGCGTAGCATACAAATATTCGGAAGGTCGTTGCTTTTGATGTAAGCGTGACGCACAAAATAACACACACGCTATCGTATTAATATGTGTCTTCCCGGTCGTGACACACGAACACGCGCGCTATCGTATTAATTTTTTTTTTTAACATGATTCACCCCAAACAAGGCAGGCCGCCACTGTAAACGTAAGAGGCTACTGAGAAATAGGAAAAGGGGAGAAAGATTGGTAGTTCAGCTTAAATTGGGATCTGAGCAGCGAGATGTCTGTTTACATTAGTTTTAAATTTCTGCATGTCAGTACTGTCGGGGAAACAGGGGGCAGGGAGGGAGTTCCAGAGGCCAGCAGCACGATGAAAGAAGCTATTTGAGTAGAATGCTCTCCGGCATCTGGGGACCTCCACAGTAAATGAATGAGATTTAATAGAATGTCGAGTTAGTCCAGTGAATTTACGTCGAGGGTCACCAGAGTAGCCAATTCATCGGAGCATAATCCATTGAAGTATTTGTAAAACAAACACAGGATGCCACATTGCGGCGATGGAGCTTAGCTGACAGTGAGGGACCTATTAGGTTGACGACTCTTTTTGGGACCTTGTCAAGGAGGGAGAGACTAGTAGATGATGTACTAGCCCAGATGTGGCAACAATACTCCATGCATGGGCGAATGGTGACTTTGTAAAGATACAGGATAATGTCAGGTGTAAGGAGTCCACTAGCACGGTAGAGGGAGCCAACCTTCTTTGCGGCAGCCTTGGCAATGTCTTCAATGTATGTGTGCCAATTCATGTTACATGTGAAGGTTAGACCGAGGATTTTGAATGATGAACTCTCAGGTAGTGTGTTATTTGTCATGACAATCGGTGGTTGGAGAGGTTTCTTGTAGTTAGTGAAGGAAATGAGCTTTGTCTTTGCGGCATTAGTAACCAACCATGCATGACCCCAATCCACTACAGTCAGGAGGTCATTTCTAAGGATTCAGCCATTGCCTCGGATATGATCGGGTCTGTTTTGCCAACATGGCGAGAGTAAAGCGTGGTGTCGTCAGCAAATAAACCAATCTCAGACTCTATGTCAGTGGATTGTTTACTTGTCCACCAAGTTTAACTAATGAATGCCAAAGAGTCTGTATAATCAAAATGATCATAGTTGAATCCTTTTGATATTCACTTCATCCTTTAACTTGAAATTTGAAATATATTTATAAACAAAATGCCAGAGGAATTATAATCTGTATAGATTTTACGTTACAGGCTACCGTAATTACTCTATTTTTTTTTATCAAGAGCTACGCCTTCCCCTAAATGCTCGTAACACGACTGTTTGCCAGGGATCTTTGGAACGGCACCAATGTAGTACTATCGTTGGTCGCTCTTGGAAACGGGACGAAATGTAACACGATCGTGGGGCTGTCCTGGGAGCCATCCAAATGTTACACTAGTTGTCATTGCTAGTGAGCACTCATCGTTTGGACTATAGTCACGGTGGTGGAGACGTCTGCAAAAAGGGCTCTTATAGTTCTGGAACGGTACCAAACTCCCCGAGTGGCAACGATAGGGACATTCCGTTAAACATAAAGGGTTGATACCCGTCTGAGGTACTTTTACGTTGGTGACTGGGACCATGGGCTTCATTAATTTTCTCCGGAAGATTAATTACCTGGCTGGACAGCTGGGCTCATCGGCTGGAAATGGAAGGATTTATAATGGTCGAAGAAAACATTACTATATATATATATATATATATATATATATATATATATATATATATATATATATATATATATATATATGATAATTTTATTTACACAGACATGTACAAAATCTGCGACACTGGCATGTCGATGTTATCGATCAACAGTTACTATAAACTGAGATCTCATCAGGCAGAGTTAGAATCCGATCTTAACCTCAGATCATATTTCTCTCCAAATATGATCTGAGGTTAAGATCGGATTCTAACTCTGCCTGATGAGATCTCACTGTATAGTAACTGTTGATCGATAACATCGACATGCCAGTGTCGCAGATTTTGTACATGTCTGTGTAAATAAAATTATCATATATAAAGCTCTATTTTGATATTGAGCACTTTTTATAAACCCGGTTAAAATTCTCTGGATTACCACCCTGTGGATATTTTTCACCTGAATTATTACCATTATTATATATATATATATATATATATATATATATATATATATATATATATATATAAATATAATATTTTAAGAGAAACATCGTTCGGCGAGCATGTTTAAACATACAACTCGCCCCGTGCTAAATCGAAAGCCGACTGCAACTCCTCGCTTGTCTGATATATATACCTAAATCAATGTATATATTCTCCTAATATATATATATATATATATATATATATATATATATATATATATATATATATATATATATATATATGGAGCGTTTCCAGCGGAATTGCCTTGGGCACTTGCTTAACATCCGTTGGGATAGCTTTACTCCTGACACCGAAGTGTTGGAACAAGCTGCAGTTCTAAGTATCGATTCTCGTATAAGCAAACGTAGACTTCATTGGGATGGTCATTTTATTCGTCTTGCTGATGACAGATTGCCCAAGCAGGTGATTTATGGGGAACTAACTGGGAATAGTCGTAAGCGATTCAAAGATTGTCTCAAAGACGATTTGAAGTGCTTTGGAATTGATGTTGAAGAGCCAGGTCCCGGATAGGTCAGATCGGTAGTTACCCAATATCTGTTGAAAACTCAAAACACTAATTTTGGCTTTTCCACTGCTAACTTATACATCTATGTAATTCCTCTGATGATAAGATTTTAATCTTTGAAAAGCCTTGGCTTAAGGAAAGAATAATAACCATGTTTTTACTGAGTACACCTTGCATTTAACAATCGAAGTTGAAATACATTTGTCATTCGTACATCTTTATTTCTCTTCTTTCATTTATATATATATATATATATATATATATATATATATATATATATATATATTTATTTATTTATTTATTTCAGAAGTACACATGTATTGCATTCTACTTATATAATTATATCATGCAAGACTGGATACGTATATAAATGTGTCACAATATATATAATTGCGTTGAATGTTATTCGATATATATATATATATATATATACATATATATATATATATATATATATATATATATATATATATATATATATATGCATACATATGTATTCGATTAGAGGCGTTCATCAGTGCAAAATATTAGGCTTTCTGTATAGAACACAGATTATCGTAAGAATTTAAATAAAAATATAAAAAAACGAAATAAATTATTCCACACAACCTTGAAGTCAGAAAGTTCAAATTGAAATCTGAATTATTTTTTTTTAAATGAAAGGCGTTACGATGAACGTATTACCATTTTTGATTTCTTTCAAATGTTTTATTACCGTTTTTAAAAGAGGTGGAACGAATTAGAAAAGGTTCAAAGAGCCACCGTTGATCTACCCGAATGTTCAATAAAGATAAAAAAAAAAGTTAAATAAAAAAAAACAAGGGTTCAGGATTTATTGAATTGTAGGTTAATTTTCTGTGGAATTCAAAGGGGCGTCGAAATGAAGAGTTGTTGGCTATGAAGTGGGAATGAACTGGGGAATAATGGTAGAAGGCTGTCTGTTCTGGAAAAAATATCCAGGAAGGTGATTTGGCAGTGAAGGAGAGGAAACTAGATCCATTAAAATGTAGAGATGGAAATACGAAATCGATTGCTTTGAAAAAAGAATACAAAAAGGAAAGGTAAAAAAAGAAAAACATACAAAAAGAAAGGAAAGGAAAATAAAGAATAAAAAAAAGAAAGGAAAGAAAAGAAAGAATATTAAAACGAAACGACAGAAAAAAGAATACAAAAAAAGAAAGAAAATAATACAAAAAAGAAGGGAAAGAAAAGAAAGAATTACAAAAAGAAAGAAAAAAAGAAAATAACAAAAAAGAAAAGAAAAGAAAAATAGAATACCAAACAGAAAAGAAAAGAAAAGAAAAGAAAGAAATAGAAATAATTAGAAAAAAGAAAAGGAAAGAGAAGAACAAAGGAAGCAGAAGAAAGAAATAAGAGGAAGAGAAATAAAAGAAAAGGAAGAAAAAAAGTAGAAAAAAGGAAGATAAACAGAAATTCTGCCATAGAAAAATTAAAATAAAAATAAAAATAAAATAAAATAGACATAGAAATAAACAAAATAATTTATATATATATAGATATATATATATATATATATATATATATATATATATATATATATATACATATAAATAAAAAATATTTTTTAAATTAAAAAATTAATAAAATTAAAATAAAAATACAAATACAAATTTAAAAAATAATAAAAATAATAGAAATAAAAATACAAATAGTAATAAAAATAGAAATAGAAATAAAAATAAAAATAAAATGAAAATAGAAATACAAAAAAAAATAATTATAAAATAAAATAGACATAGAAATAAACAAAATAATATATATATATAAATAGAAATAAAAAAAAATTAAAAAAATGAATAAAATAAAAATAAAAATACAAATACAAATTTTAAAAATAATAAAAATAATAAAAACAAAAATACAAATAGAAATGAAAATAGAAATAAAAATGAAAATAGAAATACAAAAAAAAGTTATTATAAATATGAAAATAAAAATAGACATAAAAATTAAAATTAAAATTAAAATTTGAAAAATGCTTTGATTAAAGACTGGATTTTTTTGGCCATTGGAATGTAAAAGAAATCACTCTGTATATGGTTTCATATTACTTCAGTCGAAGTTCTCAAAAATCGAAAAGCACATTCTTGTGGCTAACACTTGACTTTATATAGAATACATAGATATTCGAATATTCCATTAAAGTTCTCCTTTACCTGTCAAGCGTTGAGTTAGTAAAGAATTTAACAACATTAATTTCCTCTCCTTTATTGACTAGTAAACTATGTTATAGTATATCTTTCTTGTGGTCTCTTAGTCTTACCAGATTCCAGGACAAGAATCCATCTAGTCTGGTGGAGTATCCAGCTTAGTTCTGTTACTGGAAGCAACATCACTTGGAGAAGATGCACCATTCCTCGTATGGACCAGTGTATAACCGTATCGAGGGGATCTTATTTGGACTTCGAATAATATGTTATTTTTAATATTTGGTCAGGGTTTACTTGTAGAGTAAAGTTTCCTCATGTCAGGTTGTCCTTACAATTTATTTTTTACAGAGGGACCGACGACACTCAAGGATGTTGTCTAGTAGGTAATTCAAACTTACCTTGACTTTTTAAACCACGTGATACACACGCCATATCAACATTTTCGTCCTAACATCAAGACGAATTTCAACTTGGCTGCGATAAGTATGTCTCAATCAAGAAGAAAAAAGAAAGAAAAAAAAGAAGAAATATTCTTCTGAAGATGGTATATATTACCGAAAGTACTCAAGTTTATAAAACAAAAATGTTTTTTAAGGTAAATAAATAATTTATTTTTAAAAACAAATAAATTGCGTTGTGCAAGGTTTTCTAAATATTTTATTAAAAAATATTATCTTTATTATATATATATATATATATATATGTATATATATATCTTTATATATGTGTATTTATATATATATATATATTTTTATATATATATATTTATTTATGAATATATATGTATATATATATAGTGATTTTTCATTTTCATTTGTACTTTTATATTTTCCGTTCATTTTCTATTTTCTTCGGCTATTCTGTTTCTTCTCATCACCGATTGTCTCCTGAAAATGTATTTGTTCAAAGAGTTCAAAGACAATAATTTTATTGAAATGTAAATATTCTATCTATATACCACCGAAAGTCCTTTCGGCTGTTATAAAAATCGATATGGTAACAGTTTTATAATTAAAATTAATTTGAATAATGGTGAAATATTTTAAGACATTTTATGACACCATTCAAATGTTCTTACTAATCTATCTGGGGTCATATATATATATATATATATATATATATATATATATATATATATATGATAATTTTATTTACACAGACATGTACAAAATCTGCGACACTGGCATGTCGATGTTATCGATCAACAGTTACTATAAACTGAGATCTCATCAGGCAGAGTTAGAATCCGATCTTAACCTCAGATCATATTTGGAGAGAGATTACTGTTGATCGATAACATCGACATGCCAGTGTCGCAGATTTTGTACATGTCTGTGTAAATAAAATTATCATATATAAAGCTCTATTTTGATATTGAGCACTTTTTATAAACCCAGTTAAAATTCTCTGGATTACCACCCTGTGGATATTTTTCACCTGGATTATTACCATTAATATATATATATATATATATATATATATATATATATATATATATATATATATATATATGTAGTGTAAATCATCTCAAATGTTCTTACTAATTTATCTGGGGGCACTACGGTTCCGTTTTCGATTCACATTATCGTTTACAGAGGATCGAATTGAAAAAAAAGGTCTATACCAAGATCTTCTTCGAGTACAATTAAAGTACATTTTCATAATACATTCAATAGTGTTATTCATTTATTTTATACAAATGTGATTATATATATATATATATATATATATATATATATGCAGACGAACGATGCGGCTGTTTCAAGCATAAATATGAACCACTAAAGTAAATTCTATTTCAAACTTAAGCGTGACAGACCCCGAACTTTCAAAACCGACAGACAAAGCTTCTTATAGAGTTACGTTGACGCAGTGAATATGCAAAACTTACCAACGAAAATGCTATTTCAAATTTGATAATGACAAAAAAAAATCATGAAAAATGCTAATTCACGTATACCCGTAACAGAACATCTTCCAGAGATCCGTTTAATATACGGCGACGTTGATTACTAAAATGTCTCTGAAAGATAAGAATGAACGAAGAATTGACTTTGGTTCCCAGACAAGAGAAAAAAAAGAAAGAAAATACGTAGTGTTTCAATCATTAATTGGACGTTCTTTGTGTCTGTCTATAACTTCCCACTAAGAGAGATAGTCTGATAGATTCCCTGATGAAGATTTCTACACGAAACAGATCATTAGTTAAGATGAAAGAATCTTTCTTAGAATCGCACGTACATACGAGAAATAACTTTCACTAAAATAAACGTACACTCAATTAAATAGTCCGTACGTAAATCTCGATTGACTATCTACTAGTTAAATAAGTGCACGGCCGGAACGGAAGCCTTTGAAGACATTGCCAAGGCTGCTGCAAAGAAGGTTGGCTCCCTCTATCGTGCTAGTAAACTCCTCACACATGACATTATCCTGTATCTCTACAAAGTCACCATCCGCCCATGCATGGAGTATTGTTGCCACATCTGGGCTGGTGCATCATCCACTAGTCTCTCCCTCCTTGACAAGGTCCAAAAAAGAGTCGCCAATAGGTCCCTGACTGTCAACCCAGCTCCAGCCCCTGTCCCATCGCCGCAATGTAGCATCTTTGTGCTTGTTTTACAAATACTTCAATGGATTATGCTCCGATGAGTTGACTACTCTGGTGCCCCCTCGACGTAAATTCACTAGACCAACTCGACAATCAGCTAAATTCCATCCATTCACTGTGGAGGTCCCCAGATGTCGGAGAGCTTGCTACTCCAATAGTATCTTTTCTCGTGCTACTGGCCTCTGGAACTCCCTCCTTGTCCTCGTTTTCCCCGACGGTACTGACATGCAAACATTTAAAACTAATGCATACGGACATCTCGCTACGCAGCTCCCTATTTAGGTTGACCCCCCCCCCCCTAAACGTTCGCCATTTTTCTCAGTAGCCTCTTGCGTCTACAGTGGCGGCCTGCCTTGTTTAGGGTTAACTATGTTAAGAAATGAAATGTGACTCGGGTTCGGGGTTCGAATCGTGCGACCAGCGGGACAGTTATCTCCACATATATGTGTATAAAATGTTTAAATTTGAAATAAAAACATTTTTGTCAAGAAAGAATTACTGCTAAACATTTATCGATGATTATAAAAAAATTAAATATAAAACGATTTTTTTAAATTGATTTTTTCGTTAGTGGCCTTTTGTTTATGTTTGAATTATTTTGTGTGTTTTTTTTTGTCCTGTCGGCTTTTATCCTGTCACCGCTAAATCACCCCTTTAAAAATAAGATTTAACTTGTGTTTGTGAACACCCTGAAAATAAAATATATTTAAGAAATTAGGGATAGTAATCAGTTTCACACCTGAATTTAACGTGAAATGAGCTCCTATTTTCGAGGTAGTCTAGCGTTTTAGTGCAGTTAACCAAGCATTTTGAGCGCTAATTGTTTTTTTTTTGGGGGGGGGGTCTACTTGTTTAGTCGATTACGCATGGTTTCACGACCTTACAAGACGGACTTATTCTTAGTGGTAACATAATTTAAGTGGGAATCCCTTAAAAATTCGAATGGCCTTAGAATGATCATTTTACGTTAAATTTATATACAAAACTGATCTCCCACTCTAAATTCTGAAATAATTGGCGTTTTTTGCCAAGTCTGTCAATAATAACCTAAAACAACGAAGAATCTAATTTGTTGGAGAGTTATTTAATTGAGGATGTTAATCTTCAAAAAGCCATTATTAGTAGTAGTATTATTACAAGTATAATTATCTGTATCGTGTTTTTCTTTTTACATCAAAACAAACTTTTATAATTAGAATAGAAAATATGAACATTCTTTGAAAGAGAGAAAGCACAGAATAGTTAACAAAGCCCTTTTCATGTTAAGAATAACTTCTATAGTGTAGCATTATTTTTTATTTTTTTTAACAGGGTTCACCCCAAACAAGACAGGCCGCCACTGTAGACGTAAGGGGCTACTGAGAAAAAAGAAACATATTCTTAACATAGAGAGGGAGCTTTGTTAACTATTCTGTTCCTACACTGTCTTCTTATTTTGCATACGAATCGTCGACTATTTTCAATTGTTTATGAAAAACTTCAGATAACATTTTGTCAACTAACGACGTACTATTGCAAATCGGTGTTGTTTTAAAAGAAGTAATTAATCTTTAGTTGCCTCACTATTTTTAATCAATTGCAAAGAAAAGCATCTGAGAAAAATATTGAGAAATATCTACTCGTGGAATATACACCTAAACTACACGTAGGTTTATTTTTTACATTTGCAAAAATATATGCGGACATTACACGGGCGGGTTCCAGTAATTTGAAAATTTAAAAAAAAACAAGCAACTAAATATTTATAAATTTAAAAAGAAATCTGAATCGGTAATGTTATCGGAATCAGGAATTTAGAACAGAATCGGTAATTGTATCAAAATTGACAAAATATTCGGATTCTTCCCATCCCTAATATATATATATATATATATATATATATATATATATATATATATATATATATATATATATATATATATATATATATATATGGGAATTGAAAAAGGTATAAAAGGTAAACCCAAAAAGATTATTTATGTATTCATCGACGTTTCGTCATTATTATAAGACTTCCTCAGGATGATTGTCTAAAGAAAACATCACACAAGTACAAAATGTCAAGAATGGATAGGTGACGGGGAGGGGGGTCCGGTTCAAAACCTGCGGCCGCTTAAGTAAAATGTAAAATTATGAGATACAAATAGATGGTAGCAGTGACAAACGGCGGTTGGAGTATGAATTCATTAGGAAGTGGGAGAGGTATTACAATAAATGCGGAGAGAGTGGGGCGAACGTTGGCCGCGGCTCATATTTATTTAGATTATGAAGAGGGGAGGGGATACAAGATATGACCATTGAATCTTTTTGTAATTTAGCCTTGAGATGAGAGAAATGGGAGGGTTAAGATGTTAGGGTCTGTAATGAGACATTGTATGATTATATATATATATATATATATATATATATATATATATATATATATATATATATATCGGTATAATTGCTTTTACTTATTAGCTAGATGGTTATCTCAACAGATACCATACATGACTACTGGTTGCATTTAAAACTAGATCTAAATTCTGAATTCAGAGAAAGTGGTAGGATGGAGAAATTGAGGGGCACTTTTGGGAGTTATCAAATGAAATATTTAACAGAATTTGATCTGGATATCGATACTGTACTAACAGTTTTTTTTTAACAGTTGAATTGGGAAGATAGTTAAAAGGACGAGATGCCCAAGGAGGCATAACAAACAAAGAAAGACAGAAAGAAAGATTTATCCGTTCATGTGTTTACAGCTTTGTAGTAAATCACTTCCGGTGAATACGGTTTCCGGTGATATAAGACTTACAGGTTAAAAGCACGAGGTTGTGTCTTGTACAAATTGCAGAAACTTTTATCAAAGTTTATACTATATTGTTCACTGTCGTGTTCCTCCGATTAAGTTAGCATTCTGTGTGTATCTGCGACTATCTACCAAGAGACTTCTTCTTGTAGATTAATTAATGAGGATATTACAGCAAACATTTCTTCAAGTTAGATTAAATACTCTCTCCCCATCCCTGAGATGAATACAGATAAATCATTTCAGTAAAGCAAATATATACTAATTAAATGTTAAATATATATTTGTCTGTGTATATTAATAACTGTTTTATATCATATAATTGTCTTATAAAATAATAAAATATAATATAGTGTATATATTTTTACAGTATTTACTTCAACAGTGCTAATACATTAACGCTTAGTATTAATATATATATATATATATATATATATATATATATATATATATATATATATATATATATATATATATATATATAAGTGTTTTGAGGTTCATATTTTTTTTAAAGCATCTATTGTTAAATTTAAAAAGGAATAGGTAAAATAAATACCTTTTGAAGCATTAAGATGCGATATCAATTTTTTTTTATAAAAAAAAAAATAATGAATCGAAACCGATTTTTTTTTCTTTTTTTATTATAAACTAGCATTTTTTTTTTGTTAGTTTAAACTAACAAAAAAAATGCTAGTTTATAATAAAAAAAAAGAAAAAAAAATCGGTTTCGATTTATTATTTTTCTTTTTTATAAAAAAAAACTGATATCGCATCTTAATGCTTCAAAAGGTATTTATTTTACCTATTCCTTCTTATATATATATATATATATATATATATATATATATATATATATATATATATATATATATATATATATATATATATATATATATATGCAAGTATTGTTGAATATAAGTCTAGATATCCTTTAATAGATCCTTTCAATAGTCCGAATCAGGATCTTAGTTTCGGAGGGGAATTGGCTGATGAATTTGCCATAGTTTGGATTTGTGTCCCAAGTACTTTCAGACCCATCCGGATCCATTTTCAGGGGAATGAAGCTAATCAGGTAATAACCATGTGTTAGTAATATAGAAGGTTTTGGTGGGAATTATGTAATAAATAGGAATAGGTAAAAGTACTTGGGAGACGAATCTAAACTATGACAAATTCATCAGCCAATTCCCCTCCGAAACGAAGATCCTGATTCGGACTATTGAAAGGATCTACCAAAGGATATCTAGACATGAGTTGTCTCTTATATTCAACAATAATTGCCTGCAAGAAAATATGCTGCCTATATATATATATATATATATATATATATATATATATATATATACAGGGTGGGCAAAAATAAGGGCCCTATTTTTTAAAATTCATAACTTTTTTATTTATTGATTTTTTTTTTTTTTTAGAATAAGTAAAGGACCCCTTCCGAAGCAAGCATGAGCCGTATTAGCCCTAAGGAACGTACCCTCATTTAGAAAACATTATTTTTGCTTAAAAAACTCAAAACAGTGTAAAAAACAATACTTTAGTTTTTGTAAGTTTTAAGAAGTGTTTTTCGGCTAAAATTTGTTTTGTTTATTTCAAAAAATCTCGGAAGGGTCAGTCTACACACACATAAAGTTTGGTGAGTTTAACTTTTATTTTGTGGAAGTTATTGAAATTCAAGTTATTCAAATTTAAAGATAGGACCCTTATTTTGGCCCACCCTGTATATATATATATATATATATATATATATATATATATATATATATATATATATATATATATATATATATATATATATCTTCTGCTTCGTATTGAAGAAAAATAAATAAATACTGACAATATTGATGATATAAATTAGGCGATGAGTTAATTTAAGTATTTACTAGATAAACAATACGCATCACTTGCTATAATAGAAGAATTAAACTAAATCAACATTGCTGGAATGGGTTGCGTGATGTAACTCTGAATTGTCGATTCAAGATGGCGGACCTCTAAGGGTCGCATGTGAGTTCAAAGTTTTTCTTCGGAACGTCTGTCTCTCATGTCACTATACGTTGTAATCTTTTTCAAATTGAGAACTTTTCATGTACTTTTTCTGGCGAGCCTGGGGCGAAGAAATCCAATATTGACATGATAATGTTGCTTGGTTTACTTTAAGCGAAACGATTTGTAAAATAATTAGCACTTAAATGTGTTTGTTTTGAATAATGTTTTTTTTAGAAAAATAAAAAAAGCTCTTTTGGTAAACATAAACTATTGAAAGTATATGCTAAAACATATTTTCACAATAATATGTATATACATATATATACATATATATGTATATATATATAAATATACATATATATGTATACATATACATATATATATGTATATATATATATATTTAAATGTTGAATTGAATTAAAGACAATTGAATTATCGTTTAATAATATCTATCGTGATAATATAAAGCTCAATATATTGAATAGAGAAATCAATTCTAGAGATGAAAGATGAGATATTATTTATATCTTTAAAGTATTATCTTACTCTCTCTATATACATATATATACATGTATATACACATATGAATACACATAGATATATAATATTTAAATAGTGAATTAAATAATTATAATTGAATTATCGTTTAATAATAATCTATCGTGATAATATAAAGCTCAATATATTGAATAGAGCAATCAATTCTAGAGATGAAAGATGAGAATAACAAAATGCTAAAGATACAATATTTATTAGAACATCAAAAGTTCAGAGCAAGGAGCTTCATATCCTTAATAAATGAATTTTCAAAGATATACTTTTTTAATCAGAGGATAGAGAAAAACCGAACATGTAATTGTAAATATTATCGGCAGCATTTAAATTTGAAAATTTTACATAAAATAAAACAAAATAAAGACCAAAAGGTCAAAAGTCTAATGTTGAGATGAGAGCGTAAAGTCAGGGTGGATGCTGTCCCAAAACACGTCAAAATAAAAACAGCCGTTATATTGGAAATGAATGTTTGAAAAAGAATAATACTCTAGTTGTTTAGGAATCCAAATGTTTTTGTTAAGAAGCTGATATTTAAACGGCACACACACACACATATATATATATATATATATATATATATATATATATATATATATATATATATATATATATATATAAAGTGAAATAATAAAATAAAGTGCGAATCAAATTTTATTAGAATTCAATGTTCAGGCAAAGTACCTTAAAGTCCTAAACTCATAAGTTTTCAAAGAAAATTCTACTCCTCAGAGGACCATTACCGCAATGACATTACTGCAGGTAATAAAATTAAACTTTGAAAATATATAAAAATATATATTAAAATACATAAAAGTATATGAAATATCAAATATATCAGCCCAAAGCATACTTTGTTGTTAAAGCTATACAGTTTATCCAAGTCATACAATTTAAAACATATGCAGGAAAGATATCCAAGAGGTTGATTGAAAACTGATCTAGGTGGTGAATGGTAGTCCAAAAACGAAAAAGTTATCCAGGCGGGAAATCTGTTTGCAAACGATGAAATAAATGACAGTGAAAAATGCATCCAAGGTGTATGCAAATTAATAAAACGATGAAATAAATGACAATGAAAAATGCATCTAAGGTGTATGCAAATTAATAAAACGATGAAATAAATGACAATGAAAAATGCATCTAAGGTGTATGCAAATTAATAAAACGATGAAATAAATGACAATGAAAAATGCATCTAAGGTGTATGCAAATTAATAAAACGATAGAAAAAAACAAATCATATGAAAAGTTCAGATAACTCACTTGGTGTTGAATATTATAATGTTCAAAATTCAGGGTTCTTATGAGCTGATCGGAGTAGTGCAAACCATAACTTCCTGGTTAGATGAAAGCTCCGCTAAATCCAATTCGAATAAAATTAAACTGATGTTCACTAATTAAAGATATTAAAGATATTAAAGTTATTGAATTAAAGATATTAGTTTCCTCTTATATCTTTTGTTGGATTAACTTTATATATACATATATATATATATATATATATATATATATATATATATATATATATATATATATATATATATATATATATATATATATATATAATTAACTTGTTACAAATATCCAGGGGGTATGAATCCGAAGGAAGTTGAAACCGGGTTTATGAGAATGCTCAATGAAAATTCAGAGCAAAATATATATTTTTTGATTTTATTCCATTAGTTGCGACAAAACAAGTTTTGTTTCATTGGTGCAAATAGCGACCAACTCATCGGGCTGGCGAAGGAATTCCTTCGCCAGCCCGATGAGTTGGTCGCTATTTGCACCAATGAAACAAAACTTGTTTTGTCGCAACTAATGGAATAAAATCAAAATATATATATATATATATATATATATATATATATATATATATATATATATATATATATATTATCATAAAATAAGTTCAGAACCCAGTAAGACGAGATCAATATACAAACAGTGTTCAGTGCTAATACCTACTTGACCGCGTACAGATATAATTCTTTGCATGCGAATTTTTTTTTCATTCTCTCAGCAATCGCAGCTTTGAAGAATGAAGTCTAATTGTATATACAACACTTGGTGGCAGCAAATACGCAACGTCTCCCTTTGTCCAATTTCTAAGATTTCTTGTCTTTAGGCGGACCCGAATTAATCACCACATTCCATCGGATGCGTCGATACATTTCTGTTAGAAAGGTATCTTGGTTTGTCAGTCGCACCCGGACGTTTAAAATAACATTTTTATCACTACCTGCGCGGATTGAAATGCCGCGTCCTATGTCATAAGCCCCCAAGCCTCTCGAAGAGATCCTGTCCATCTTCAGGCTTGCCGTCTGTCAGGCATACGTTTGTAAATAGAATCCTCATCGCCAAACGTACGGGTTATTTACCCCCCGGGAGGTTAGGCTCAAGGCCAATTATCTTACTCCCACAAGTAAGATATGACCCAAGGTCGGGTTGGGAAAGTGGGACTTGAAAAGCCAGCGCCGAGAAATTTGGCAACCTGGCCATTAAAAATGGCCTGGGCAGCCCCGTCGGCATTCCCCGATAAGGGCGCCTCAGGCAGTAAGCAATAAACTTACTCCTCCCCAAAGAGGGGAGGCGAAGCCTGGGAGGTTGGACCTCCTAGAACTGCACAGGACAGACCCATAGACCGGCGTAAATCAAGCCCCGAAGGCCAAGACGATACCAGTCTATGGAGTGCAGTATCCATCGGAACAGATACTACACTTTGATCTTGGCCAAAAGAAACGTACGGATTAAATGGGCGCATTTTTTAAATCTGTACAATTAAGAGGTTATCTCATTCGGTAAGTTAGTTTGTTGCGCTTTAGTTGTACGTTGTATTCTCATCGGTAAACTAACTAAACTTTTCATCATTAGACGCATCTTATTTCCGATTAGTGCGAGCATGTTTATAGCGGGAGATGACGGTGGCTAAGTAGTCAAAGATACAGGCTTACGACCTGCGTCTGATGTTCGAATCCAGTTCGTTTCACATAAACACTTTATTTAGGATGTTGGAAACCTTCACGTGGTTCCTCCTGTAAGTCCTAGGGTTCTTTCTAGACGGAATTCTGACTATAAACACATCGGAAAAACTAATTATCTGATCAACACGATATGAATACATGAATCTCTATGACATGTGAATAAATGAATCTCTATGACATGTGAATAAATGAATCTCTATGACATGTGAATAAATGAATCTTTATGACATGTGAATAAATGAATCTCTATGACATGTGAATAAATGAATCTCTATGACATGTGAATAAATGAATCTTTATGACATGTGAATAAATGAATCTCTATGACATGTGAATAAATGAATCTCTATGACATGTGAATAAATGAATCTTTATGACATGTGAATAAATCAATCTCTATGACATGTGAATAAATGAATCTCTATGACATGTGAATAAATGAATCTCTATGACATGTGAATAAATGAATCTCTATGACATGTGAATAAATGAATCTCTATGACATGTGAATAAATGAATCTCTATGACAAATAAATGAATCTCTATGACATGTGAATAAATGAATCTCTATGACATGTGAATAAATGAATCTCTATGACATGTGAATAAATGAATCTCTATGACAAATAAATGAATCTCTATGACATGTGAATAAATGAATCTCTATGACATGTGAATAAATGAATCTCTATGACAAATAAAAAATCTCTATGACATGTGAATAAATGAATCTCTATGACATGTGAATAAATGAATCTCTATGACATGTGAATAAATGAATCTCTATGACAAATAAATGAATCTCTATGACATATGAATAAATGAATCTCTATGACATGTGAATAAATGAATCTCTATGACAAATAAAAAATCTCTATGACATGTGAATAAATGAATCTCTATGACATATGAATAAATGAATCTCTATGACATGTGAATAAATGAATCTCTATGACATGTGAATAAATGAATCTCTATTACATGTGAATAAATGAATCTCTATGGCATGTGAATAAATGAATCTCTATGGCATGTGAATAAATGAATCTCTATGACATATGAATAAATGAATCTCTATGAGATGTGAATACATGAATCTCTATTACATGTGAATAAATAAATCTCTATGAGATGTGAATACATGAATCTCTATTACATGTGAATAAATGAATCTCTATGACATATGAATAAATGAATCTCTATGAGATGTGAATAAATGAATCTCTATGACATGTGAATAAATGAATCTCTATGACATGTGAATAAATGAATCTCTATGTCATGTAAATAAATGAATCTCTATGACATATGAATGAATGAATCTCTATGACATGTGAATAAATGAATCTCTATGACATGTGAATAAATGAATCTCTATGACATGTGAATAAATGAATCTCTATGACAAATAAATGAATCTCTATGACATGTGAATAAATGAATCTCTATGACATGTGAATAAATGAATCTCTATGACATGTGAATAAATGAATCTCTATGACATGTGAATAAATGAATCTCTATGGCATGTGAATAAATCAATCTCGATGACGCGTGAATAAATGAATTTATATGACATGTGATCTTATTCGGTCAATCGGTTTGTTATGCTTAAGTCAGAAATAAGATTTTCGGTCATCTATTCTTCTTATGTTTAAAATAGCATTTTTGTTAGTCTGTCACGCTGATGTGTATATTGCAAGGACGTATCTTCTGAATGCTAGTTTGTTTTGCCTTTTTTTATTATTTTCTATCGATCGCAATAATTGGTTCGTGGTTGGACGCTTCGGGGCGGGCGATTTCCCTTTTTATTTTTCAAAGCTACGAAATTCATTCGTTAATTGACGTGGCGCATCTGAAGCGTTCTCTACACGTTTTTATGTTCGTTTTTTTGTTGTTGTTGTTGTTGTTCTCTAGTCTAACTATTATTCGTGTTTAAAGGACAGCAATAACCAATCGTGATCTCCAGTTCTTACCGAACAAAAAAACAACAACAAAGGAACGCTATTAACCAGTGCATTTTCACTCGTTCGGGATTGTTCGGCTATAGTCGTTCTCTTTTCCGTGCCATTTATATTTGCCGTTTTTTTTTGTTGTTTTTTTTTGCCTACTTCGATCGAGGTTTCTACTATCGATTATTCGTACCTGTAAAACTTAAAAAACGAGTGTCGAAATAAATGGTTACGTTTGATTTATGAAGACACTCTCTATTCTGGTGTTGCTTCTCGCTCATCTCTCTCGGATCAGTTGAAATATGCGGCTTATCTAGATGTTGACCTTGTGGAACTCTCTTCCTGCTGACTGTTTTCCTCCTACCTATAACCTTGGTCTTTTCAAGACTAAGGCCAATAAGCATCTCCTGTATTTTCGATAATCATACTTCGTTCTTGTTAGCCCTTATATCTAGTGGCTTAATGTCTTGTCTGAAGCGATTTCAATTTTTTTTTTAATCAAGAGGTCGACAAGACGCATCTGAAAGAAGGTCGCAGGCTACATCTTTAAATACAGAAAGAGAAAAAGAAAGAGAAACACGAACAGCAGGCTTGTGGAACTCTCTTCCCGCTGACTGTTTTCCTCCTACCTATAACCATGGTCTTTTCAAGACTAAGGCCAATAAGCATATCCTGTCTTTGTGATAATCATATTTGTTCTTGTTAGCTCCTTACATCAAGTGGCTTCATACCTTGTCTGGAGCGATTTTTATGAAAAAAAAAGACAAATAAACCGCAAAATTCCGCTTTGGCCTGTAAAGGTAGAAGTTATATTTATTTACGGATACCCTGATACAAAATCGAACTCGCGAGGCTAACCCATGTTGCATAGCCCCCACTCGTGCTTGGACCACGGCAGTACGCATTTCGTATACTCTTCCCGATACGGGCCGTGGCTTTTCTCGTTTTGTATACTCATCCCTGAAATGGCCGTGGCAGTTCACATTTAATACTCGTCATTTTTAAAACATCATAAATCACATAGTTCATATATTGTTTGCATACCTTTAGTTTTCTCCCCCGCCGTGTAGAGGGTCGTGTCGTCTAGTGGATGAATTCTTTCTTCTTTCCTTCCTGCCGTGACACACGCCGTCCGTTGTCTGCAACAAAACTCTACGATCAACTCACCAACAACAAATCTCTTTAAGTTTCAATTCTTTCTTTTTTTATTACAAGCGTTAGTCATTAAATCAGCTGGGTCATTCACTACGTCGAGAGAGAAAGAGAGAGTAAGAGAGAGAAAAGAGAGAAAGAGAGAGAGAGCAAATCACTACTTTGTCGTCGTCACTTAATCATTTTCTTAATCATTCATAGAAGGGGAAAAGGATATCTCTCGCTTGTATTTTCTTAGGGAAATATTTCCCTTAAATCAAATTGCTGACTACATCAAAATCATGTCTGATAGGTTCGCCTCCAAAACTCAGACTGACGAAACTCGCTTCTCACGAAGAACGAGTGACGTCACGGATCCCTCTGTTTCCCACGCAAGGGCCCGTGACGTCACAGCCTCTCGCAGGTGCACACTGACCCTTGATGTGGGGTCTCGTCACACCGTGACCCTGTCACATCTGTGATTTCTGACTGTGAGACAGACCCTATTCTGCACTTGACTGCCGGTCCACCCAACGTTAATTCGCGCAAGTCAAACCAACGATTTCCAACAGATACGTCCATTCCCATAGGGTCATTAGCCAACACCCAACTCTAAACATGTGCGATGCTCTATCGATTGAGCACCAACGAAGTCTGAGAAATTATTTGTCCTTCTCGTGGCATAATTTGGTTTTAACTTTTCTTTAATATCCGATTTCCGTGTATGAGTTGAGTCTATTATTTCGTATGAAGGATTTTAATTTATTTATGTCTTTTGCATTTGTGGGCCTCTTTGACTTTCAAGCAATAACCTAATGTCACTTAGAAAAATTAAACGCTCATTTAACTTCAGGATTTCAGGCCTGTTCCGATGGATACTACACCCTATAGACCGGTATCGTCTTGGCCTTCGGGTCTTGATTCCGCCGGTCTGTGGGTTTGTCCTGCACAGTTCTGGGAGGTCCATCCTCCCAGGTTTACCTTCTCACATTTTGAGAATGGTCAATTTATTGCTATCGCCTGAGGCACCCCTACCGGGGAATGCTGACAGGCGTTGGCTTTAAATCTCACAAAGACCCCCGACCCCCGACCCCCACCTTTCCCCCTTCCACAGTGGGGGTTCATGCCTAAGGGTAGATGCATTCTGGGAATATAATTTTAATTCCCTGAATTAATGTTTCCCGGGATGTATTGCCCTAAATACAATCTGTTCCGTCTTGGTAAATATGTAATTCGCACCTTCAGTCGTAACACATTTCTCTTACTCCCACTTAGGACAACATACACTTATCTATCTATCTATCTATCTATCTATCTATCTATCTATATCTTCGTTTCTCTCTCTTGATTTGGACAAAACATAATTTTAAATTACATGAGTCGCGAAGGAGTTCTCTTACTCTGACTGAGCACAGAACAAATACTACACTCTGATCCCAGCCTATGGGCCGGACATCCTGGCATTATTATTAAATTAAGGATAGTTCTGACAAATATATGTATATAAATTCTTTTCATCAGATAGACGCCAAAAATGCATCTGCAAATTCAGTTCTGGCCATTATTTCGGCGATTATGCAGAACGTGACGAAAATGTAACGGAGATAACTCCATTTTTATTGTCAACCCAACTTGTCAAAAAAAGCCAATTTCAATTTTGAAAAACCACATACTTATTTTTAATTAGGAAAACCTTTTTTGATTAAATAAAATTAGAAAAATAAAACTACGCGAGAGTAAAACAAACTGATGCCTTTGACACATGCGCCACACGTTTCGAAGCCTTTTACTTGTGACGGGGTTTCGGCGTTTGGCTTTTCCGGTTCACTCGACGTTACTAAGGACTTCCGGTGTGTTTATTTTCCTCTGTTTTGCGATTTTATTTTTTACCCACAAGGTAAGATGTGACACAAGGTCGGGAAAGTGGGATTTGAAAAACCAGCGCTCGACGATTTGAGCACTCTGGCCATTTAAACATTGCCTGGTCAGCCTCGTTGGCATTCCCCGGTAGGGGCGCCTCAGGTGATTAGCAATAAACTAACCCCTTCTCAAAGGATGAGAAGGCAAAGCTTGGGAGGGTGCACCTCCTAGAACTGCACAAGACAGATCAGACCGATAGACCGGCGTATGCTTGCGTTTAGCGGGTCGTCTCGTCGAAGCCGACGGATTAGGAGAAAGGATAGGTTTCGATTGGCGGCATTGTTACGATAGCGCCGGTGAGACTGCTGGCCGCTGGCGCATATGTAAGTCTCCTGCGTTGTTGTGTCGACGCGGTCGATTTCACGGTTTTACCCGACACGCTGCTCAATGCTAAAACTCCAGACAACGAGAAGAGTGGGCGACAGATTACGCACACGATCAAAGTGAAAAGACTGTCTGACAGCGGGAGACGAAGAGGGTGGCAACACACCTCACCTGCGACGTCCCGGTTCCCACCGTGTTGCTGCTTTTTTTTTTTACTAAAGGGTCACCGCTTATCAAGGCCCAAAAGCCACTCGAGGATAAGGGTAAATGAGTTTGTTCGGTGGACAATGAGACAACACCGTGATGATCGGTAATGATGGTTGAAACTGAGCAGAATTCGATTATTTAAGAGGACGGCTCAACAAGAATTTGTTTACATTGTAATTGACAACGACCATGTTGTAGTCAGCTGGGAAGCAGACCCGTGGTTACATGTCCTACAGACGGATAGTTTTTGTAAGAAACTTTGCTCATGGAAGTTCTAGTGTTAGGCACACACAGAGAGAAAGGGAAATATTTGATAGTGGCTGTAGCTAGACGAGTTTTTGTTGTGAATGTTTTACAGGAAGGGGACCATAGATTGAAGCTCAGTCGAGCACCTGCCATGAAAATAACGATAGAGCAGAGAAAGACTAGCAACGTCTTTTCTGTGAGAAAGAGGCATCTACCATTATGTATGTATATATATATATATATATATATATATATATATATATATATATATATATATATATATATATATATATTAGAAAGGAAGGATGAAAGTAATCCGACGTAATGGGAAATGAAAACGGAAAAACCAAAAAAGATAGTTGTTTATGTATTCATCGACGTTCTAGGAAAGAAACTTTGCTCATGGAAATTTTGTTTCGTTTTAGGCACACACAGAGGGAAGGGGAAATTATTTACAGTGGTTGTAGCTAGACGAGTTTTTGTTGTGAATGGACCATAGATTGAAGCTCAGTCGAGCATCTGCCATGCAAATAACGATAGAGTAGAGAAAGACTAGCGACGTCTTTTCTGTGAGAAAGAGGCATCTACCATCATGTTTTTCAGATGTGGAATTGTAGATTGAAGTTCAACCGAGCATCTGCCATGAAAATAACGATAGAGTAGAGAAAGACTGGCAACGAATCTTTTGTGCTAAAGAGGTAGTAAGGGGGGGGGAAGAGGTTACTGCTGGCGAGAGCTGCCGCTTCAATGGCACGGGGACTGCAAGATGTTCTTTCGTTAACGGGAAAGACATGTCAAGTTCCGCCTGTCGATCGGATGTGGCGCCGAGACAAATAAACCCGGAGCCTTAATATGCGTTCAAGGTGTCGATGTTCATTGGCCTGCAATTCGCATCAGTTCTTTTCATCGACGGACGAGCCGAGTGATTCCCCGTCCAGGGTTAAGCACTTCGTTTGTTTTATAACTTTTGTGTTATTCGTTTCGTGGACACCAGCCACTTGGTCGGTTTTCGCTGCCAGAGCGAACTGCTGGTATCCGTAGGCGTGATGAAGTGCGTCGTCGCCGTCCACAGACCAGAGATCCGCTGTCTACCAACATCGACTGAAGTGTGCGTTCCATCGTACTTGTTTTTTTTTTACAGCATTTGGTGTAACAACCATCAGAACTGGTGTTATTAATCGTCCGACCTCATCCCGACGCCGTATCGGAGACCACAAAAAAAGTTTCATCAGGCGAACGATCTTCTTCAGTCAGTTTTGTTGGTGGCTGTTCTAACAGGCGACTGCGGCAGCAGCAAGCACGCATTTCTTCCCAGTAAGACATTTTCCCGCCTTTTTTCTCGATCAGGACAATTTGGTGAGAGGCGATGGCCTGACATCCTGGGGTTACTATTTTAAGAACTCCTAGAATATAATGCGTGTATTCTAATATACCTTATAATTTTCAATAAAATAAAACCTTTTTGACAGTTTTCCCATAGAAATAATCCACATCCGGGCAACGTCGAGTAGAGACAGCTAGTATATGTCTATAATATTGAAGAGCATACCCTAATATTTACCAAGGTGAACGATGAACAAAAAAAAACCTAAAAGATGATTACTTCTCACACTTTTTTTTTGAAGAAATATCAATATTTTGGCAACAATAAGGATTTTGAAAAGTTTAATCGAAGGTGTAAGATAATAATGATGATCGATGGAAATTCATACAAAGTTGTCATTTCGTTTTTGCGACCTACAGAAATCGATCTTCTATATTTTAGTATTTTTTAATAATTTATTTAGGTCTGGTTGAGTTGTCCAGCTTTGATTTGCTTTCTTATCGCTTCTGGGGCTAGGGTGAGGGTTATGGTTAGGGTTTAGGGTTAAGTTAGGGTTTAGGGTAAGGTATGGGTTATGGTTAGGTTAGGTTAGGGGTAGGGTTAGTGTTAGGGTTAGGTTATAGTTTAAGATTAGGGTTACGGTTTAAGATTTAGGGTTTAGGGTTAGGGTTGCAAAAGCATTTTACTTTTACTACTTCGCCTGTTTAGTTGGAAATTGTAAAGGTTAGGGAAAGGTTTAGGTTAGGGTAATAGTTATGGTTAAGGTTAGGGTTAGGGTTTAGGGTTAGCGTTTAGGGTTAGGGTTAAGGTTTAGAGTTTAGGGTTAGGGTTTAAGGTTAGGGTTAGGGTTAGGGTTAGGTTTAGGGAAAGGGGTTAGGGTTAGGGTTAGGGTTAGGGTTTAGGGTTTAGGGTTTAGGGGTTAGGTTTAGGTTTTAGGGTTAAAGTTAGGGTTTAGAGTTAAGGTCCAGGGTTTAGGGTTTAGGGTTTAGGGTTAGGGTTTAGGGTTTGGGGTTTAGGGTTGAGGGTTATGGGTTAGGCTTTAAGGTTATAGTTAGGGTTAAGGTAAGGGTTAGGGTTTAGGTTTTAGGGTTTAGGATTAGGGTTTAGGGTTTAGGATTAGGGTTAGTGTTTAGGGTTAGGGTTAGGGTTTGAAAATCATTTTACTTTTACTACTTCGCTTGTTTAATTGGACATGGTTCAACTTTTTTCTTAGGTTCATCTTTCGGTGTTAGAGCGACTTTATTTTATTACTTTAACTTTTGCCGGGTTTGTATAATTTCCCTCGCGCATTAAATTACCAATACCACAAAAACATTATTATATACTTACACATGAAATTTTAATAAGTATCCTCACCAAAAAGTAGGAAAATTATCGAGTAGAACTTTAATCAAAAATAAAATCCATTTATCGGAAACAGTCAATCGACATGTTCAAAGTTAGCCATCTTAAGCTAACGGAAGACATAATCAGGGGGAGGGGAGGTAAGCGCGTTTGTTATAATTAATATAGCGTGCTGTAGATGGTAATGTTAAAAAAAAAACAAGTGGATTTTGCTTTTAAGTAAGCGTGACATACGGACAACTACGATGTCAAACTTGAGCGTGACAGACAAACAAAACTACGGTGTCAAATTTAAGGGAAACAGACGAACTAAAGAACGATGTCAAATTTGACCGTAACAGATTGACAAAAAATGCGATGTCAAACTTTAGGGTAACAGATGGACGAAAATGCGATGTCAAACGAAACTTAAGGATAAGAAGTAGAAGAAAATGCGATGTCAAACTTGAGCGTAACAGATTGACAAAAAATGCGATGTCAAACTTGAGCGTAACAACTCGACAAAAGGTTATATCAAACTTTAGCTTGACAGGCTGAGGAAAATGTTATTTCCTTTCTTAAGCGTAATAGACCGACAGTCTTCTCCTCCCCTCGCCCTCTTTCATCCTCCTCCACCTCTTCTTCTCTTCCATCTCCTCCTCACTCATCTTCTTCTTTTTCTTTTTAAAAGGCTTTAAAGCTCGAAGCTTTAAAGAAGGACTAAAAACAATTATCACCCCCACCTATATCTCTATAAAATAACCACGCATAGAGTACTGTTGCCATATCTGGGCTGGTGCACCAGTCATTAGTCTCTCCATCTGGGCTGGTGCACCAGTCATTAGTCTCTCCATCTGAGCTGGTGCACCAGTAATTAGTCTCTCCATCTGGGCTGGTGCACCAGTAATTAGTCTCTCAATCTGGGCTGGTGCACCAGTCATTAGTCTCTCCATCTGGGCTGGTGCACCAGTAATTAGTCTCTCCATCTGGGCTGGTGCACCAGTCATTAGTCTCTCCATCTGGGCTGGTGCACCAGTCATTAGTCTCTCCATCTGGGCTGGTGCACCAGTAATTAGTCTCTCCATCTGGGCTGGTGCACCAGTAATTAGTCTCTCCATCTGGGCTGGTGCACCAGTCATTAGTCTCTCCATCTGGGCTGGTGCACCAGTCATTAGTCTCTCCATCTGGGCTGGTGCACCAGTCATTAGTCTCTCCATCTGGGCTGGTGCACCAGTCATTAGTCTCTCCATCTGGGCTGGTGCACCAGTAATTAGTCTCTCCATCTGGGCTGGTGCACCAGTAATTAGTCTCTCCATCTGGGCTGGTGCACCAGTCATTAGTCTCTCCATCTGGGCTGGTGCACCAGTCATTAGTCTCTCCATCTGTGCTGGTGCACCAGTCATTAGTCTCTCCATCTGGGCTGGTGCACCAGTAATTAGTCTCTCCATCTGGGCTGGTGCACCAGTCATTAGTCTCAACATCTGGGCTGGTGCACCAGTAATTAGTCTCTCCATCTGGGCTGGTGCACCAGTAATTAGTCTCTCCATCTGGGCTGGTGCACCAGTCATTAGTCTCTCCATCTGGGCTGGTGCACCAGTCATTAGTCTCTCCATCTGGGCTGGTGCACCAGTCATTAGTCTCTCCATCTGGGCTGGTGCACCAGTCATTAGTCTCTCCATCTGGGCTGGTGCACCAGTCATTAGTCTCTCCATCTGGGCTGGTGCACCAGTAATTAGTCTCTCCATCTGGGCTGGTGCACCAGTCATTAGTCTCTCCATCTGGGCTGGTGCACCAGTCATTAGTCTCTCCATCTGGGCTGGTGCACCAGTAATTAGTCTCTCCATCTGGGCTGGTGCACCAGTAATTAGTCTCTCCATCTGGGCTGGTGCACCAGTCATTAGTCTCTCCATCTGGGCTGGTGCACCAGTCATTAGTCTCGCAATCTGGGCTGGTGCACCAGTCATTAGTCTCTCCATCTGGGCTGGTGCACCAGTCATTAGTCGCTCCATCTGGGCTGGTGCACCAGTAATTAGTCTCTCCATCTGGGCTGGTGCACCAGTAATTAGTCTCTCCATCTGGGCTGGTGCACCAGTAATTAGTCTCTCCATCTGGGCTGGTGCACCAGTCATTAGTCTCTCCATCTGGGCTGGTGCACCAGTAATTAGTCTCTCCATCTGGGCTGGTGCACCAGTCATTAGTCTCTCCATCTGGGCTGGTGCACCAGTAATTAGTCTCTCCATCTGGGCTGGTGCACCAGTCATTAGTCTCAACATCTGGGCTGGTGCACCAGTAATTAGTTTCTCTATCTGGGCTGGTGCACCAGTAATTAGTCTCTCCATCTGGGCTGGTGCACCAGTCATTAGTCTCTCCATCTGGGCTGGTGCACCAGTCATTAGTCTCTCCATCTGGGCTGGTGCACCAGTCATTAGTCTCTCCATCTGGGCTGGTGCACCAGTCATTAGTCTCTCCATCTGGGCTGGTGCACCAGTCATTAGTCTCTCCATCTGGGCTGGTGCACCAGTAATTAGTCTCTCCATCTGGGCTGGTGCACCAGTCATTAGTCTCTCCATCTGGGCTGGTGCACCAGTCATTAGTCTCTCCATCTGGGATGGTGCACCAGTCATTTGTCTCTCCATCTGGGATGGTGCACCAGTCATTAGTCTCTCCATCTGGGCTGGTGCACCAGTAATTAGTCTCTCCATCTGGGCTGGTGCACCAGTCATTAGTCTCTCCATCTGGGCTGGTGCACCAGTAATTAGTCTCTCCATCTGGGCTGGTGCACCAGTCATTAGTCTCTCCATATGGGCTGGTGCACCAGTAATTAGTCTCTCCATCTGGGCTGGTGCACCAGTAATTAGTCTCTCCATCTGGGCTGGTGCACCAGTGATTAGTCTCTCCATCTGGGCTGGTGCACCAGTAATTAGTCTCTCCATCTGGGCTGGTGCACCAGTCATTAGTCTCTCCATCTGGGCTGGTGCACCAGTAATTAGTCTCTCCATCTGGGCTGGTGCACCAGTAATTAGTCTCTCCATCTGGGCTGGTGCACCAGTCATTAGTCTCTCCATCTGGGCTGGTGCACCAGTCATTAGTCTCTCCATCTGGGCTGGTGCACCAGTCATTAGTCTCTCCATCTGGGCTGGTGCACCAGTCATTAGTCTCTCCATCTGGGCTGGTGCACCAGTCATTAGTCTCTCCATCTGGGCTGGTGCACCAGTCATTAGTCTCTCCATCTGGGCTGGTGCACCAGTAATTAGTCTCTCCATCTGGGCTGGTGCACCAGTCATTAGTCTCTCCATCTATGCTGGTGCACCAGTAATTAGTCTCTCCATCTGGGCTGGTGCACCAGTCATTAGTCTCTCCATCTGGGCTGGTGCACCAGTAATTAGTCTCTATATCTGGGCTGGTACACGAGTCATTAGTCTCTCCATCTGGGCTGGTGCACCAGTCTTTAGTCTCTCCATCTGGGCTGGTGCACCAGTCATTAGTCTCTCCATCTGGGCTGGTGCACCAGTCATTAGTCTCTCCATCTGGGCTGGTGCACCAGTAATTAGTCTCTCCATCTGGGCTGGTGCACCAGTCATTAGTCTCTCCATCTGGGCTGGTGCACCAGTAATTAGTCTCTCCATCTGGGCTGGTGCACCAGTCATTAGTCTCTCCATCTGGGCTGGTGCACCAGTAATTTGTCTCTCCATCTGGGCTGGTGCACCAGTCATTAGTCTCTCCATCTGGGCTGGTGCACCAGTCATTAGTCTCTCCATCTGGGCTGGTGCACCAGTCATTAGTCTCTTCGTCTGGGCTGGTGCACCAGTCATTAGTCTCTCCATCTGGGCTGGTGCACCAGTCATTAGTCTCTCCATCTGGGCTGGTGCACCAGTAATTAGTCTCTCCATCTGGGCTGGTGCACCAGTCATTAGTCTCTCCATCTGGGCTGGTGCACCAGTCATTAGTCTCTCCATCTGGGCTGGTGCACCAGTCATTAGTCTCTCCATCTGGGCTGGTGCACCAGTCATTAGTCTCTCCATCTGGGCTGGTGCACCAGTAATTAGTCTCTCCATCTGGGCTGGTGCACCAGTAATTAGTCTCTCCATCTGGGCTGGTGCACCAGTCATTAGTCTCTCCATCTGGGCTGGTGCACCAGTCATTAGTCTCTCCATCTGGGCTGGTGCACCAGTAATTAGTCTCTCCATCTGGGCTGGTGCACCAGTCATTAGTCTCTCCATCTGGGCTGGTGCACCAGTCATTAGTCTCTCCATCTGGGCTGGTGCACCAGTAATTAGTCTCTCCATCTGGGCTGATGCACCAGTAATTAGTCTCTCCATCTGGGCTGGTGCACCAGTAATTAGTCTCTCCATCTGGGCTGGTGCACCAGTCATTAGTCTCTCCATCTGGGCTGGTGCACCAGTCATTAGTCTCTCCATCTGGGCTGGTGCACCAGTCATTAGTCTCTCCATCTGGGCTGGTGCACCAGTAATTAGTCTCTCCATCTGGGCTGGTGCACCAGTCATTAGTCTCTCCATCTGGGCTGGTGCACCAGTCATTAGTCTCTCCATCTGGGCTGGTGCACCAGTCATTAGTATCTCCATCTGGGCTGGTCCACCAGTCATTAGTCTCTCCATCTGGGCTGGTGCACCAGTCATTAGTCTCTCCATCTGGGCTGGGGCACCAGTAATTAGTCTCTCGATCTGGGCTGGTGCACCAGTCATTAGTCTCTCCATCTGGGCTGGTGCACCAGTAATTAGTCGCTCCATCTGGGCTGGTGCACCAGTCATTAGTCTCTCCATCTGGGCTGGTGCACCAGTCATTAGTCTCTCCATCTGGGCTGGTGCACCAGTAATTAGTCTCTCCATCTGGGCTGGTGCACCAGTCATTAGTCTCTCCATCTGGGCTGGTGCACCAGTCATTAGTCTCTCCATCTGAGCTGGTGCACCAGTAATTAGTCTCTCCATCTGGGCTGGTGCACCAGTAATTAGTCTCTCTATGGGCTGGTGCACCAGTCATTAGTCTCTCCATCTGGGCTGGTGCACCAGTAATTAGTCTCTCCATCTGGGCTGGTGCACCAGTCATTAGTCTCTCCATCTGGGCTGGTGCACCAGTAATTAGTCTCCTCATCTGGGCTGGTGCACCAGTCATTAGTCTCTCCATCTGGGCTGGTGCACCAGTCATTAGTCTCTCCATCTGGGCTGGTGCACCAATAATAAGTCTCTCCATCTGGGCTGGTGCACCAGTAATTAGTCTCTCCATCTGGGCTGGTGCACCAGTCATTAGTCTCTCCATCTGGGCTGGTGCACCAGTCATTAGTCTCTCCATCTGGGCTGGTGCACCAGTAATTAGTCTCTCCATCTGGGCTGGTGCACCAGTCATTAGTCTCTCCATCTGGGCTGGTGCACCAGTCATTAGTCTTTCCATCTGGGCTGGTGCACCAGTCATTAGTCTCTCCATCTGGGCTGGTGCACCAGTCATTAGTCTCTCCATCTGGGCTGGTGCACCAGTAATTAGTCTCTCCATCTGGGCTGGTGCACCAGTCATTAGTCTCTCCATCTGGGCTGGTGCACCAGTCATTAGTCTCTCCATCTGGGCTGGTGCACCAGTAATTAGTCTCTCCATCTGGGCTGGTGCACCAGTAATTAGTCTCTCCATCTGGGCTGGTGCACCAGTCATTAGTCTCTCCATCTGGGCTGGTGCACCAGTCATTAGTCTCTCCATCTGGGCTGGTGCACCAGTCATTAGTCTCTCCATCTGGGCTGGTGCACCAGTAATTAGTCTCTCCATCTGGGCTGGTGCACCAGTCATTAGTCTCTCCATCTGGGCTGGTGCACCAGTAATTAGTCTCTCCATCTGGGCTGGTGCACCAGTAATTAGTCTCTCCATCTGGGCTGGTGCACCAGTCATTAGTCTCTCCATCTGGGCAGAAATATTCGCCCAGTTAAGCGGTGGGAAGTATTTTTCCGAATCTTTAATTTTCCCATATTTTAGGAAGATTCTATTTAAAACATGAGATTATTTAAAACGATATAGATAATAAAAAAAAGTTACGTGATGTATGCCTTGCAGATCATGGCGAAGTGAAACCCCTTCTACAAAATTGTCTAAACACATATGAATATTTATTTTGACGACCAGGGAGTGCACGTTTACTTTAAGAGATTCGTTTAGAATTCTTACATTGGACATGTTCAAACACAGCTAGAAAGAAGTCAAATTCACATTGGGTCTTTTATTCCTATTCTTGGAAGTCAATAATTTGTTCATTCGTCTGTTAATGCGACGTTTTAGTTATCGACAATGACTTTTCTTAACCATTTGTATTCACCAGAAAAAGGCTAGTTTCTATTAAGAACTGAATTCTACTAATTAGATAAAATAATTACTGTAACTCACCGGATTTGCGGAAATTCCGACATTAATTAACTTTGACGCGATAATGTCAGGAAGTTTAAAACAAAGTTAAACTTTGTTTCGGAATTTTTCAGATGAGGGTTGATAATTTGTAGAATTTGGTAGATTTGAACTACTATTCTCATCTTGGGTGTTTTTTATCACAACGGGAATCTTTCTGTCGAACTCGGGAATCTGGACGGAATTTCGAACGGAACCCTTTATTAAATCCACGGGGGTAGCATGTTCTCGTTTTATCTGACCTGTTGCACAGTGGATATAGTACTAAATAAAATTCAGTTCTAATTGACGGTCATCTGAAGGTTGAAGGTTCAATCCACGGTGCGGGCGATACGAATGAATTGCGAATTACTGAAGATTTTTTCCCAGTCATGGCAGATGGAACGAGTGCATGCTACCCCCGTGGATTTAATAAAGGGTTTCGCTCGAAATTCCGTCCAGATTCCCGAGTTCGACAGAAAAATTCCCGAGTTTGACAAAGTACGCCAGAAGAAGGTTGGAGGTTACATCGGCCGAAACGTTGTGATAAAAAACACCTAAGATGAGAACAGTAGTCCGAATATACCAAATTCTACAACGTTAAGTTAGAACTGCATTACAAAACGATATGTCTTAATGAAAATATTATAAATCCATTGTCTTCTGGCAATTCGGATAAAGTTTTTTTCAAAATCTAAAACCGCCCATATTTTCTTTAAAAATATATTAAAATCCTTTAAAAAAAAAAGTTGGAATCTGAAACAGCCGCTTAGGTTTTTCTATTGTGGATTTGATAAATTTTTTTTGGGTACTGATATCGATCCTGAACCAGTTTTCGTGAGGTTCGACTTAGAAGCGTTCGGCTGTCCTACGCAAACGCCCGAGAGTTGACGAGCCGATTTGTACCAGACGACAATTTTGATACGGTGCTGCGTCCTATGATTTTAATGTTTTGCTTGTTTTTGTTGTTGTTTAGGGTTAGGTTTAGGATTAGGGTTAAGGTTAGGGTAAGGGTTAGGGTTAGGGGTTAGGATTAGGGGTTAGGGTTTAGGGTTTAGGGCTAGGGTTAGGGTTAGAGGTAAGGGTTTAGGGTTTAGAGTTAGGGTTAGGGTTAACGTTTAGGGTTAGGGTTTAGGGTTAGTGTTAGAGTTAGGGTTTAGGGTTAGAGTTAGGGTTAGGGTTAGGATTAAGGATTTAGGGTTAAGGTTTAGGGTTAGGATTTAGGATTTAGGGTTAAGGTTTAGGGTTAGGTTTAGGGTTTAAGGTTAAGGTTTAGGGTTAGGGTTAGGGTTTAGGGTTAGGGTTAGGGTTTAGGGTTAAAAATATTAATTTGATCACAGTAATTTCGCTCTGTTTTGCTTGTTTTATTTGTTTGATGTTTTAAAAATTTCTTGCAACTATAACTAAAAATTATAGGACGCAGCAACGTATCAAAATAATAAAAAATATTTATTTGATAACAGTAACTTCGCTATGTTTTGCTTGTTTTTTTGTTTGTTTTTTGTTTCTTTTAGAACATTTCTTGAAAATATAACTTAAAATCACAGGACGCAGCACTGTATCAAAATTGTCGTCTGGTACCATTCGACTCGTCAACACTCGAGCGTTTGCATAGGACAGCCGAACGCTTCCGAGTCGAACCTCATGAAAACTGGGTCAGGATCTATATCAGTACCTTTTTTTTTTAATACATTTTTACTAGTGTTATGTTTTATATTATAAAGAGTCATGATGAAAAAGTCGTACCCCGAGATATAAGCAAGAGGGCACATCACGAGAATTAGATGATACCTACGCTGCCCTCGACCGAAAGCTAATTAACATCATGCCTTGATAGGCAGTTAAACTCGGACTCACAAAGTAGCAAACAAACACAGTCCATTATCGGAACAATATTTATTTCGTTTAGTAAATCAGATGAAAACGTGAAAGAAAACAAAAAAAAGGGGGGATGGGTTCGCTGCGGCGAATGAGTAAGAAATAAGTAGACGTTAAGGAGAGGAAGAGAAGAAAGAGGGATGCGAATGCAACAAGTGGGAAGGCTACGTAGAATGGTTGAAAGAATAAATGTACAGAAACAATCTTGTCAGATATGACCACACAAAGGCGGGGGGGGGCGATCCAAGCTAGCCTTAAATCGTATGGAAATGCAATAAACACATTTTTTTGTGTTACAAAAGAAAACAAATAAATTGGCTTGAACATGCAATGAAGAAAATTTAAATTAAACATACGAAAGTTATCTTGAACCCGACGATACCCATGCTCTCTTTATCTTTTGTAATTACATATAAAAAAGTTAGCTCCATTCTTTTTTGCAAGGAATTTACGACTCTTTGTAGTGTTGTGAAGTTGTCCAACAGTAAGTAA
This sequence comes from Sepiola atlantica, assembly GCA_963556195.1. Lineage (NCBI taxonomy): Eukaryota > Metazoa > Mollusca > Cephalopoda > Sepiida > Sepiolidae > Sepiola > Sepiola atlantica. The sequence continues at coordinate 68,966,302 of OY744542.1, read as the reverse complement.
TAAATAAAGGAAGTCAAGTTGAGGGTTGGTTTAACAAGTGTATTAACAAAGTAAGAAAGTGACTAGCACTTGGCTAGACAGTTACAAGACTGTGCATTGTCTTCTCTGTGTCTCTGGTGACTCGCACTATTTATAGTGACAACCGGTGTAGTTACTCCTGTGTAAGAACAGCCGGTGTAACATGTAGCATATTTGATTGATTATGAAATAAATATATATAGAAACAAATATATGAACGAACAAATTTAAAATAACAAATAGCAGTAATTAGAGAGTAAGATAACAATTATCAAAAGTTCATAGTATGTTTGTGCTTCATATGATAATTATTTTATATAGCTAAGTGAAGTGACTTATGAATCACCCTGTATATATATATATATATATATATATATATATATATATATATATATATACATATTAGTAGTAGTAGTAGTAGTAGTAGTAGTAGTAGTAGTACTCACTAAGAGTTCTCACACAGATCATCCTTAGTGATTGCTCACCGACAACAACCAGTGGTATTTCCTGGAGTCTGAGTGACAACAAGTCTCCCCAGATTTCCAGTATTCTTCACCTCTTTTCGATAACGATGGAGTATCGCAACAGCCACTTACCATCGATTACTCGCTGGTAGGGACAATTGGTCTTCTCTTGGATTTGAGTGGCAATAAGTCTCCCCAAGGTCCCAGCATACCCCGCACTTTTCCAGTGGAAGTCTGGTCTGTGCTGTCTCTCCTCGGTCTTTTCATCCTCCTCGACACTACAAATATGTTGTCTGGTGTCAGCCTAGGCCGGCACCATATAAAAAATTGTTTTACTTAATTTCTTTCTTTCTTCTTTTTTTTTTTAAATTAATTTTCTTTTTTTAATTATTTTTTCAATTTTTCTTTTTTGGGGTTGTTGAGGATACAAGGGGAAGCTTATGGTGTTTCTTGTAATTTTTGTTCCTTGTTTCATTTTTGGCTGGTGATAGCTGAGGCCGGTGTAATTTATTGGGAAGATTATGCAGTGATGTTTCTTGCAGTTTCTGTTCCTTGGTTCGTGTTGTGGTGTTCTTCGTGTGGTTTTGTTTTCTCCCCGTTGTAAATTCCTTGTGACTGGTTACTCTTTGTAGCTTATGCGGGTTGGTTTCCGCATTCAAGGAGTTTCTTTAAGATTGCAGCTGTTTTGATCATTGCCATCCTTTGTATGGTTTCGATAGTCCCTTTCATTCCAATTTCTCCCATTCTTTTCTCCAGGTTTTTTGGGATTGTTCCTAGTGCTCCTACGATTATTGGTATTTTACTAACTTTCTCCATGCTTCATATTCCTTTCAGTTCTGTGTATTTACTTCGTTTTTTTATTTGTTTTTTTAATTATTTTTTTTATTATTAATAATAACTTTTACACGTGACCAAGTATTTCTTTGAGCCTTTCATGCTTAAGTTGAAATACCATTTTCATCGCTGAATAGACAAATTCAATATCCGCTTGTGGTTTTCTTTTCGAAGTAAAATTGCAACAGATGAAGTTTCATTTATTTGTCCCTGGGTAATTTTTATTTTTATAAATAAAGTACAAAAACATTTGTGTGAAATTTTAACGTTTTCCAAAAGAATGAAATGATTGATCAGATTTCCTATAATTAAAAACTCTGTCAACATCTTCTTGATGAATGTTTCAACAACTGACCTTTGAAACAGGACTTCAATTGATATTGTCTGTGACCAATATATCCGCACAAGTCATGAGGACATGTCTCAGAAAAAAACTGCGAACGAAAATCAAAACCGTTTATTTGATCTAAACATGTTCCCGTGTTTTCTCAACTGGTGTTTGTGTGTTCCCGTGTTTTCTCAACTGGTGTTTTTGTGTTCCCGTGTTTTCTCAACTGGTGTTTTTGTGTTCCCGTGTTTTCTAAACTGGTGTTTGTGTGTTCCCGTGTTTTCTCAACTGGTGTTTTTGTGTTCCCGTGTTTTCTCAACTGGTGTTTTCGGGTTCCCGTGTTTTCTCAACTGGTGTTTTTGTGTTCCCGTGTTTTCTCAACTGGTGTTTTTGTGTTCCCGTGTTTTCTCAACTGGTGTTTTTGTGTTCCCGTGTTTTCTCAACTGGTGTTTGTGTGTTCCCGTGTTTTCTCAACTGGTGTTTGTGTGTTCCCGTGTTTTCTCAACTGGTGTTTTTGTGTTCCCGTGTTTTCTCAACTGGTGTTTTTGTGTTCCCGTGTTTTCTAAACTGGTGTTTTTGTGTTCCCGTGTTTTCTCAACTGGTTTTTTGGGGGTTCCCGTGTTTTCTCAACTGGTGTTTTTGTGTTCCCGTGTTTTCTCAACTGGTGTTTTTGCGTTCCCGTGTTTTCTCAACTGGTGTTTTTGTGTTCCCGTGTTTTCTCAACTGGTGTTTTTGTGTTCCCGTGTTTTCTCAACTGGTGTTTTTGTGTTGTCGATTTTTTTAGTCCCTTCGTGTGGATCAGTTTTATTTCCCACAAATTGCGAAACCCTAAAGTTGTTTAACAGATTTCTAGTAGAAATTGATAGCACCCGTACATCGTCGATTATAGTACTAGGTTCCTTACATAAACAACCGTGACAAATAGCAGTTATCCATTTTTCTGAAGTAAGGTTGGTATTAAACCAAATTAAATGATTGTCTAGTAATCTCAGTCACAGAAGAATGAGAGGTGATATGATTGAGACTTTCAAGATAATTAATGGCATTTCTAACTATGGTGGGCATTTGTCTTTTAGTATTTCTCCTAGATCGAGAAGGTTAGGGTTAGGGTTAGGGTTAGGGTTATGGCCAGGGCAGTTTTCAAAAACTAGATCTGTTAACCAGTTAAGTTTTTTTTGCTCACAGAGTAATATGTTTTTGGAATAAGTTGCCAGATCGGATTAAGAACAGCAATAGCGTCAATCAGATTAAGATGAGGTTGGATAAATTCAGAGAAAGTGGTAGGAGGGAGAAATTGAGGGGGCACTTTTGGGAGTTATCAAATGAAATATTTAACAGAATGTTATCTGGATATCGATATTGTACTAAGAGTTACATTTTTTTATAAACAGTTGCATTGAGAAGATAGTTAAAGGAGAGATGCCCAAGGAGACATAACAAACAAATAATAATAATAATAATAATAATAATAAGAAGAAGAAGAAGAAGAAGAAGAAGAAGAAGTATTAGATGAGTGCCTAGTTGGGAATATAAGGCACCTTTTTATGGGCAGATAGTGTCGCCAATCTGGAGTGCCTAACGTGGCGACTATGGTACAACCTCTGAATGACACACATCAATAAGCTGGAAGAAAACCAGCAAAGAGACTCGAACTCCAAGTGTGATGAGTAAAATCCTGCTGCCGCTAACGATGCGGCAATGATGATGATGATGATGATGATGATGATGATGATGATGATGATGATGATGATGATGATGATGATGATGATGATGATGAGTAATCTCATGCAGACATGAGATATTTTCGCATTGTTATATCGATAATAAAATATTTAAGGTCCCTTAAACTCAAGTAATGTATCGTTGTTATTAAGCCATTCCTCAGGCAATGTTTTTTTTTATGATGAAAAGGTTTGGGAAGACTTCTCTTCACTAGAATTATCTAACTGACGTTAACAGTACAAGCCGATCCCAAGACATTGACGGGAGAGTGTTTTCTAATCACAGAGAAACATTGAAGGTGGATATGAAATCTCTCTCTTTCTCTCTCTCTCTCTCTCTCGATATATATCTATATATATATATATATATATATATATTATATAAAAGCCAGTTGTCTGTGTATGTGTATGTTGTGTGATGTATGTATGTATGTATATATGTATGTATGTATGTATGTATGTTTATATGTCCAGCTAAAACTTATGAAATACGCAACAAATATCCATAAAGTTAATATTTTTAAATCAGCGATCTTTCGGACGTATAATATCGAAAAATTGGAAAAGAACATAAAAACTGTCACAAAATTTGTCATGGGAGGTGTTTAACAATTAGTTTTTATTACTTAGCACATAATTTTGCTGCATTTTAACGCGACGAATCAAGGTCAGTAAACGATAAATCTTTCTAGACTGAGGCAACCTTTAATCAAAATTTTACTTGTCTCTCCGCGAGGGCAGAGTTAGATAGCTTAGTTTAAAGACTGGAGTGATTTTCAATAAAATAAACATACACGTTAAAACTATAACATTTATATCTACTTTTGTCATGGTGTGTGGGGGGAGTTTATAAATGTTAACACCCAAATATTTGCGTCTTCTTTTTATTTATTCTTTTCACATGAACAATAATGTGCGCGCAAAGCAAATAAATCCTAATTTGTTTACAAACTTTTTTGTGGCAAACTCAACGGTTCCTTGTTTTTTTAATATTTCATTTTATTTATTTTTTAAGAAGGGACTACTACTACACATTATCTTTCCAACAAATATGGCTTTTCTTTATTCACATTTCTGCGTGTCACCTATTTCTCTCTTTCTTTCTTGGTTCAATAATTTCATTCTTTCTTTTCTTACCTTCGACTGTTAATGAACAGAGAGAGAGAGAGAGAGAGAAATAGAGAGGAGATAAGCGATGATGATAGGAATGTAAATAGAAACATAATAGCAGGGGTCAAACAACTTACAGTGAGAGAGGTGGAAAGTGACAGACATTAAAATATTAAATTTTTAAATTTTTAAATTTTTAAATTTTTAAATTTTTTAATATTATTTTAATAAATTTTTAAATTTTAATAAATTTTTAAATTTTAATAAATTTTAATTTTAAAATTTTAATTGTTTAATTTAATTGTTTAATTTAATTATAAAATTTTAAAATTGTTAAAATTTTAATTGTTAAAATTTTAATTGTTAAAATTTTAATTGTTAAATTTTAATTTTTAATAAATTTTAAATTTTAATAATTTTTTTAATTTTTAAATTAAAATTTTTCAATTTTTTTAGATTAAAAATCATACAGTGAGAGAGGTGGAAAGTGATAGACATTAAAAGATCGTTACATAGTATATTGCGATTTAAGGCTAATTAAGTAATTAAAATGGATTTTTCAATATATAGCTCAATCCCCAAACCAAGGAAAAACCAACGAACATTTTAGCATGTATTCTGAAAAAGCCTTAGGAAAACAAACGTCTATTAACCCATCTTTAGTATAATCATTGATGCCTCAATATAGAAATGTGATAGATGGTACGATAGACCAACGAACCAACGCGTTGATAGATTTACTAACCGATGGACAAGGGTTTTTTTTAAGAAATACAAGGAGCTATGTGATAAACGATATGGGTAATGTTAACATGCTAGTTGTGCCATTCTTCCTGCATGAACATGTTTCAACGAGCATCTAACATAAAAAATTATGTCAACCAGATTTTAATAGGCTGATAAATAAAACTTTGATTCTGACTAGCCATTTTTCATTTATTATTATCGTACTATCTTATTGGCAATAAACTAACGTACAATTATTTTTTTTAAATACTTAATCTTGGTCGGTAGTTTGGTAATGTGGAGACATTTTTTTTTAAATAAACACTTAAAAAGAAAATTCAGCTAAGAAATATAACTATTATTCGTTTAGTATAACTTATTTGCGTTTTAGCTTAGGAACTGAACTTAAGAGAAGGACATGGTTATATTAGGTTATTACAAAAATAATGTCAGCCTGAAGCTCTGGGTTTTAAAAAGTCCTTTTAACACATAATTCGTAGTTTATTTCTGGTAAATTTTAATATATGTATATAATAAATAGTGTGTTCTTAATAATAAGTTGTACCTATTTTTTTTAGATAGTACGTATTTTTAAAGCATAAAAGACCCTCAATGATAGACATGCAAAAACATTATATTCACCTTCTTGAGCACAATGCTCCGAAACTTCTGCTAATATCAATACAGCATGTGGAGATGGATCCATAAGCAGTTGGACAGTTCGAAGGTGGTTCCAGAAATTCCGTAGTGGAGATGAGAGCCTTGAAGATGAAGAAAGTAGAGTACGTCCGTTTAATCTTGACAATGAACAATTGCAAGCACTTCTTGGGCAACATCCACGTCAAAGTGTCAAAGAAATTTCGCAGACACTTGCTGTCAGCACTGTAACAGTTTCACGTCATTTACAGAATATTGGAAAGGTGAAAAATGTTCATGAATAAATTTATGTTATTTTTTAACGACCTAATAGAATGTAAGAATGATGTACAAAACAAATTTGAAGGTAATGGATCCCGGGAAACGCCGGATCGGTCCAGCTAGTTCGAAATAAGAATAATATCAACATTCCTATCTAAATACTGTACATTATTATTAGAGCAACTGCAGACCCCGAAGTTTTTAAACACTCCATTGCATCTCATGCATTAATGGGACACAGTCTTGTGCAAGCGGCAGACATTTACAAATATTTGCACGACGATACACAAACGAATCCCTTTGATGGCGATTCGTTTTCTTTTAGATGTCAAAGTCATTACACAACTTTTATTAAACAATCAACTATTAATGATTCATTTTTATACGTGTCAACAACGCGTCCCTTTGAAACAAGATAATGAAAAACAAATTAATAATAACATTTAATAGACAAACAAATATTTGAATACAATTTCTTTCATTAGATTCCTCATTAAATTTACTTCCTCCAAATCTTTTTTTCTTTTTCTGTCATTTTCTAGGTTTAATTAGAATGTGTTTTCTTTATGAAAAGAATTGCTTAAAACAGACAGACGCCATTATAAGCGAACGCTGTGGCGGCCATGATGGTCAATGTCCTAACTTCCGCTCCCGCAGCTAACTTCCTGTTTTCGCCGTGAGCAGTTAAAGGGGCTTTGTGTAGTCGGGTTATATTATTTGTTCGTTCAGACTTATTTGTTTATTTGTTAAATTTAGTGTTTATTATTTTATTTTTCGTTAACTATTTATGTGACAATTTGGTCTTCATACGCGACCAACAGGCTGCTGCTGCTCATAGCCACATTCTAGAATGAGATTCAACTGGAACTCCGCCACCAATTTGAGGAAGGTTATTAGTTATTACGGATGTGAAGAAAAAGAAATAACATGTTTCGGAATTTTTAAAGATGGATATTAATAAATTTGTATGATTTGTATTTCGGACTACTATTCTCATCTTCGTTGTTATTCTCACAACGTTTCGGTCGATGTAATCTCCCACCTTCCTAATGTGCATCTTTTCGAACCGTTTATACTAATCAGGTAGATTGTTTTCGTTCAGTCAACTATAAGAGGGTCGAAAGGTTAATACCTTACGTAACTAGAACATTCTACCCTAGTGAATTAATGGAAAGGATTTCTGTATAAGTTCCCGAATTCGATATGACGAGTCCCAAGTTCGAAAAGATGCATCCGGAAAAGTTCGAAGTTAAAATCGTCCGAAACGTTGTGGAAAAAAACAACCAAGATGAGAATAGTAGTCCGAAAAATTCAAATAGTACAAATAATGTTATACAAAATCGTATGTTATATTTTTAACCATTTCTTATTAATTTTTTGTTTATTTTATTTTCTAATTTTATTAAAAGTTCAACAACTGTTCTATTCGTCCACGCACGTCTATTTGATGTTCTGTCCGTATGTTTGGCGTGGTTAAGTTTAAAATAGCAATTATGTCGCTAAATATGAAGATTTAATGGTTACTAAGATGTTAAGATGCGTCTAAGAAACTCACTAAAAGGCTCTTTTCGTCGTTCAATCCGTCACACTTAATTGTGAAAAAAAAAACAGTTTCGTCTGTTGGGCATACTTAAGTATGAAATAACATTTTATTTGAACGATTACGTTTCAGTTAGAAATAGCATGTTTATCGCTAAATCCGTACAGAAATCCGATTTGCTGCACAATGGAAAGAATAACGCAGCTAAGTAATGAACGGACGGTTCCATTACGTTTCCGTTCGAGATTCGTACTTTTTTCTTCTTCTTTTGTGTGAATCCGATGATTCTGATGTTGGCATTTGTTTCCCCGACGTTTTTCTAGTTAGAAATCTTTCTGGAAAGACATCGGGTACTTACGGGAAGGACAACGATATATATATATATATATATATATATATATATAACAGTTATTTATTATATTCCAATAACCATGGTTTGTTTTATTACTTTTATTTTTGTTTTTATTTTTTTCACATTTCCAAAAATTCCAAATGTCTGTGAGATATATTCAACGGTCCGTTTCATTTGTTTTGTGCCAAACAACATTTGTATGTCAATATCGTCTCTGCAACACTACAAAATCATCAGAAAAAGTTCACAAATAATAAGAGTTCTTAGATTAGAGTGTCTTGAAAAACACCCACATCATACATCAGTTTCATTTTAAGGTGAAAATAAACAAAAGAACAAACAAAAATTTTAGAGCAAACACTCACATGTGTACGATCAAACTAATCAGCCATATATATATATATATATATATATATATATATATATATATATATATATATATATATATATATACGCAGCGCTTTTGCTTTTGTTATTGTTCTGGCATTTAAAAACCGTACCGGTAATACCTCATGTGTTATTAGCTCTGGGCGGGCTATGCCGGCTTATTCCAAAGAAGAAAGTTTACAAAGTACATCAAATTCACAAGCGGTAAAAACCCGCATTTATACTCCGGTCATGGAAAGAGTACATACAGCCCCTAGAAATCCCAAATAGTCACTCATCTGATACTGGCCAGGCTACACGTTGCTTATCGAGTACCGGTGTGTCAACGCGATATGTCTGCATTAGTTGGTATATTTATGCGGAGTGAGTGGTCAATATTGGTTGTACAGCTTAGCTGCAGTTTGGCTATAGTTTTTAATGTGAAGTTGAAAATGCATACACTCTGGTACATCTTACAAACAGACGCACGTTGTCTCACACGTGGTCTCCCACGTTTATACACACAGACTTATCGGATTAGCGTAAATACCGTTATGTATCACCATACAACTGTGCCCGAGTTTTAAGAGATAATGAACCTATACACAGTATGTGACCCATGACCCCACAATAAATGTATCGTTATCTGCGTTTTCTCGCCGAAATAAGCCGACAGTTAAGTCATCTCAGCTGCAATCATTTCTTTTGTCACACAACAGAAAAACTACCGGTTACCAAGAAGCCCGCCTCGCGTTTTTAGCAACTGAAAATAGCTACGAGGTCTGCGTCCGATTCCCAGCCGCACACTTGAAAGTTTTCCGACATCTGAATAGCTAATAGCTTATCTCATTATTCGTTAGAGTTCGTTGCTTGCCAACAGAGTTTATCATTATATATATATATATATATATATATATATATATATATGTGTATATATTTATATATATATATATATATAGTACATGTATTGTATTAAGTTCTGTAGATGTAAATCCGTTGAAACTCAAGTGTTTATCAAAAGTGCTCAATAACAAGTAGAGCTGTTCTTAAGTATACATTTTTATATATGCAAACATTATTGGTTACATATGTGCATACATGTTTCGGTTAGCTCACTTCTCTGTCTTCTTTGGTCTTAAGAGGTTGACCCTCTGTGAAGAGTACAACCGAAATATGTATGCACATATGTAACCAATAATGTTTGTATAAATAAAAATTTATATATATATATATATATATATATATATATATATATATATATATATAATTTTGTCTCCTATTCCTACTTACTAGAATGTTCTTTAACTTTTCTAGAACGTGTTTAAATCTGTTATTATATATATATATATATATATATATATCATGGACGGCGGCACCGGGGGGGGGTAAGCCCGCCCACTTTTTTACTTGCCCCCCCCCCCACTTTACGGTCATCAATAATGAAGTTATATATGCACGTGTTTAACCGGGGCCCCCACTTTTTAGGAGAGACCCCCACACACTTTTATAACTGTCCCGCCGGTCCTGTATATATATAATTTTGTCTCGTTAAATCTGCACTAATACTGCATTACCCTCTTTTCTCTCTCTCTCTCTATATATATAAATATATATATATATAATTATATATATATATGTAATTATATATATATATAATTATATATATATATATGTAATTATATATATATATATGTAATTATATATATATATAATTATATATATATATGTAATTATATATATATATAATTATATATATATATATGTAATTATATATATATATATGTAATTATATATATATATAATTATATATATATATATGTAATTATATATATATATAGATATATATATATATATATATATATATATATAAATATATATATATATATATATATATTGTACATGTATTGTATTAGTTTCTGTAAATGTAAATCCGTAGAAACTCAAGTGTTTATAAAAAGTGCTCAATAACAAGTAGAGCTGTTTATAAGTATAAAGTTTAATTTATACAAACATTATTGGTTACATATGTGCATACATATTTCGGTTGTACTTTTCCCAGAAAGTCAACCTCATCAGACCAAGAATTTTCGCGAAATTTCTCGAAAATTCTTGGTCTGACGAGGTTGACTTTCTGGGAAAAGTGCAACCGAAACATGTATGCACATATGTTACCAATAATGTTTGTATAAATTAAACTTTATACTTATATATATATATATATATATATATATATATATATATATATATATATTGACTATTATGTAAGTAGTGGATTTCATCAGGAGTCTGACAATCTTATTCCAATTTACTAGAATGTTCTGTAACTTTTCTAGAACGTGTTTAAATCTGTTCCGTTCGGTTTCATTTATCTTCTATGTATATACAGTTAACGTTTCCGATAGTTCTTTTTTAGACGTTCTTAATAATAAAACATATGTTTTAATGGAAATCGCTCCAGACAAGGCATGAAGCCACTTGATGTAAAGAGCTAACAAGTACGAAATATGTTCATCACAAAGACAGGAGATGCCTATTGGCCTTAGCCTTGAAAAAAAAACAAGGCTATAGGTAGGAGGAAAACAGTCAGCAAGAAGAGAGTTCCACAAGCCTGTAGTTCTTGAAAAACAGCTAATTGAATAGGAAGCTGTATTACAATGAGGTATCAAAAGAGCGAATTGATGGAGACCACTAGACCAACAACCAAACGAGCTGGAACAAAAGAAGCAAGGAATATATCTCATAATTCTGAAGACCACTAGACCGACGATCAAACGAGCTGGAACAAAAGAAGCAAGGAATATATCTCATAATTCTGAAGACCACTAGACCAACGAGTCAAACGAGCTGGAACAAAGGAAGCTGGTAATAGATCACATAATTCTGAAAGACACATGCCATAATGGTATTTATAGAAGAGACTGAGACTAGCAACATCACGTCTGTGAGAGAGAGAGAGAGAGAGAGAGAGAGAGAGAGAGAGAGAGAGGGTGTAGAGAAGAAGAAAGGGTAGGGCCAATCAACGAGTCAAACGAGCTGGAATAACTTATAACAAAATATAATAGCAACACTGTCAGCCCTTTCCAGAGCAACTTGATTTATCTAGCTATCACCTAGATTATACCATTTAGCGATCTCCAAAAGAAAAAAGGGCCGCCAACAACATCCTATCTACGATCATACAACCGTGTGTAAGTAATAGAGTGTCTCGTCAGGGACCCCGAGCGCAATGATGAATGAGGCCGGAAACGACTTCCTTGACATAGTATCATCTTGATTTGAAAATTGCGTGAACCAAAATAAGGCTGGTAACTGTTTCTTACGAAAACCCACGATTTTAAACATTTTTTTTTTGTTCGGATAAATAAAAATGACCGTTTTTTTTTTTAAGAGAAAAAGATTTAGGGGTTAGGGTTAGGGTTAGGGGAAAAGAGTTAGGGGTAGGATGGAATAAAATAGGTGTAGAGTTGAAAAAAATGGTGATGAGATATCGAGGGAAACAGACAGAGGAAAATTGATTCGGACAGTTGAAGATGTGCAAAGTAAAATGCAATATTCAACTTTATATCCCCCCAAGTATATATATATATATATATATATATATATATATATATATATATATATATATATATATATATATATATGTATATCTATGTATATATATGTATATATATATAAAGAGAGAGAGAGAGAGGGAGAGAGAGAGAGAGAAAAGGGTAGTTCCAATGAGAGAAAAGTATATATGTAAAAGAGTAAGGCTACCAACATTTATAAAAAGTTTTTTTCAACTTTTATTTATTATTTTATAATTTTATAATTTTATAATTTTATATAACGCGTTTTTAGCGGTGGTGCGATTGCATCAGATATGTAAATCTATTTGAAGAATGTTGTTTCATTTGAGGAAATATATACGAGGCCTGTCTCAAAAGTATCCGACTTTAGTCCAGAAAAAATATTTCAAATATGGGAACGGGATTGGAACCCCAATCCCCTTCAAAGTAGGCCTCTTGTGTTTGCTCATACTTAGCCCACCGATCCATCCACTGCCGGAAACATCTTTGGAAGTTTTCTTTTGGAATGGTGTTCATCTCCGCCGTCGCGTTCTGCATTATCTCTTTTTTCGCACCCTCTCAACCACAGCTGCACTCCGATCAGTTTAGTGCAATTTGGTGCCTGCCAGAACGCTAGTCACTCTCCGCTGATGTGCGGCCAATTTTGAATCGGTTGAACCACTCCTTAAATTGTGTTACACCCATAGCATCTTCTCCTAACACCTGCTGAATCTAACGCGACGGCGGAAATGAAAATATATATGAAAAGAACCTTCTTTCCAAATATGTTCTAGGGTTAAGATCGGATTCTAACTCTGCCTGATGAGATCTCAGTTTTTAATAGCTGTTGATCGATAACATCGACATGCAAGTGTCGCAGATTTTGTACATGTCTGTGTAAATAAAAATAATCATATATAAAAGCTCTATTTTATATTGAGCACTTTTTATGAACCCGGTTAACATTCTTTAGATTACTACCCTGTGGATGTTTTACCTAGATTATTATTATTATTATTATTATTATTATTATTATTATTATTATTATTATTATTATTGTAATTATTATCATCATCATAATCATCATCATCATCATCATCATCATCATTATCATTATCATTATCATTATAATAATAATAATAATAATAATAATAATAATAATAATAATATATATATATATATATATATATATATATATATATATATATATATATATATATATATATTAATTAACCGCTGGCTTACTCCGGCTAAACATGCGTTTTATTCTTGCTGCAATCTGCTCACAGAACTACTTTTTCTCGAGAGTTTTTTCTACGCCGCAGTTTTTCTATTTCAAATGATTAAAATAGTTTATCAACATTGGAATTCGGTTAATGCTCGCATATTACATTCTTGAACTTCAAACACAACATAAGACAGCACATTTAAATATTTATCACCATTACTTATCGATGTAAACACATTGTCCCATTTTTCCAGTAGCTGACACAACCATTTTTAATCTAAGTTATATATATACATATATATATATATATATATATATATATATATATATATATATATATATATATATATATATATATATATGTGTGTGTATCGAGGCAGCATTTTTTCTTTAAGACACGTATTATTAAAAATAACCGACAATTTTGTCGTAGACAATACTAAAATCCTAGAACATAATACTAATACTCAAAAACTCCACATACTAGAAGCTCTACTCATTAAAACTAAAAAACCCGCTATTAACAAGATTAATTTTAACACTAGCACTAATATACTTAAATGCTTATAATACCTAATAAACATAGTTAAATTTTCCCGCCATAATTAATTATAAATCTCACTCCAGGTCTTTACCTGTTTGTCATTATTCCACTGACGATGGACCCAGACGGGTCAGAAAGTACTCTGGACCAATATGTACACTATGGCAGTTTCATCAGCCAATTTCCTTCCGAGATTAAGATTTTAATCCGGAAAATTGAAGGGATCAACACTAAAGTAGCCAGACAAAAATTGTCGGTTATTTTTAATAATATATATATATATATATATATATATATATATATATATATATATATATATATATATATATATATATATATATATACATACATATATATACATATATATATACATATATATACATAGATATATATATATATACATACATATACATATACATATATATATATATACATACATATATATAGATATATATATATATAGTGTGTATGCAGAGTTGAGTGGTTTCAATGGTAATCCGATCAAGAGAGCTCAATGTACTTGCTAACAGAGCAAGAATAAATTTAAAGGAAATAAATTAAACCCACATTAGGGCTGTTCACATTATAAATTATTTCGACCTAGATGGATCTCATCAGACGCGTAAACAACCACATTTCGGAACTGAATGATAGAAAAACGTTACGCACCGTCTTTAAATATAATTATTTTGTCTTATAATTATTTTGTCTTATAATTATATTTCTTATAATTTTTTTGGGTCAACTAAATTTTTAATCGTAATTTCAAGCGCGAATATCTTTAATGTAATTTCAACATTTAAAATAGAAAAAAGGGGTGAATTTCTGCTGTTTCTTCTTTTCTTTTTTACAATTACCATAACCGAAAACCACGACATTGTGACCTTTTAACTTAAATAAATTTGGACAATCGTCGCATATTTATCACTCTTTTTTTTCTATCTCTCTCTCTCTCTCTCTCTCTATATATATATATATATATATATATATATATGAGTCAATGCAATATATATATATATATATATATAT
>OY744542.1:68936573-68946573 GCA_963556195.1 Sepiola atlantica | reverse complement strand
AACGCACAATGAATAAGCATAGATGTGTGTTTTTGTTTTAGTATACTTGAATGATTGACGGTGGTCAAGTGGTTAATCAAACAGACTCACAACCTGGCTGTGTCAAGTTCCATCCAGTGCGTCCCATAGCACTACTTTCAATTACGGATACTCGCAACCTCTACGTGGTGCCCTCTGTGAGTACCCTATTCTTCCCAGAAACAATCTGGTAAAACAATGATGGTTTCCAAAAAGGCGCTAAAAAATAACATCTTGATGACGTTGGAATTTTTAAATATATAAAAAACAACTGATTTAATCTATTATTGTATTATAAAGATGGGTGGTTTAGTATCGGTTCTGTTGGCATAATACTGTTCTCTCATGAATTACTTCCTCTTTTTAAGGGGTGGTGATAATCATCCCAGGCATTACATCCTCCTTTTAAGTAATGGCTTATGTAGTATATGTTCTGTTGTCTTAAGACCATCTTCATTAAGACTACTTTCTCCGTTTTTGTGTGTGTGGTGGGGTAGTTAGTATTTTTCCTTTTCCATAATACCATACTAGCAGCTATTAGTTTCTCTTTTTATGAAGATCCCCTCCTAGGTATTACTACCTCTCTTTTTGAGGGAGTAGGGTAGTATCTGTTCTGTTGTCATTATACCATTCTACCAAGCATTACATTCTTCTTTGGGGATCGTGTTGTATATGTTCGTTTATCATTATACAATCCAATCAGGCATTAGATTTTTATAGGGGAGGAAATGAACCCTCCCGGGCTTTATTTCCTCCTTTGGGGCGGTGGTGTAGTTTATTATTATTCGTGACCGGGGGAAGCATATATTTGCAAGTACATATTAATGAATATATACAGAAATACGTATATTGATATAGAGAAGGATATCTGTATTATAGGAAGTTGCATCTAAATATTAATATATACACACACACACACACACACACACACATATATATATATATATATAAATTATATATATATATATATATATATATATATATATATATATATATAGTCTCGGAAGTTTTTTTAACCTTCAAAACTGGAGAAAAAATTTTTTTCGTTGACACATTTTTGTCTAGTAAGTCAATCAATCTACTGCAATCACTATATTAGTTAACTTCCAAGAATTTACTCTAATATAAATATATTTTTATATATGTTTTCTTATATAAGGGATCGTCAGTTGTTTACCATGAAAACTGTTTCGGGATTTTTTAAACAAAACAGTATTTCTTTATCATGGCATCTCAGCAGTGTTGATCACACACCTCCCTATTTAATAATTATTTTTTAATTAAAAAGTTTACGAATATTTGATTTAGTTTTGCCTCCAGATTTGTTTTTCTAAAGTTATTAAATATAGTTTCTCCTTACCTGTGTTGTTCCTTTCAAAGTGAGTTTACTATCTTACAGAACATCTATTTTATAGAGTTAGATGATTCCATTATAATAACCCCCCTTTTTTCCTCTTGGTTATTTTCTTTATCTGCAAATGTATATATATATATATATATATATATATATATATATATATATATATATATATATATATATATGCATATGTATACATATGCATACAGTAGTGTATATTTATATATATATTTATATATATATATATATATATATATATACACTACTGTATGCATATATATATACATATGCATATGTATATATATATATATATATATATATATATGTATGTATTATCCATATATGTGTACATATATCTATATACATATGTATATGTACATGTATATAAATCAATATATACATATATGAGTATATATTCATATATTGGTATATACATATATAGACGTACATATATAAATATATATATATATAAATCAATATATATATACATATATAGATGTGCATATAGATATATAAACCTACATATATTTACATGATATATTAAACCATATATTCATAGGTATATAATTATATGTGTGCATACACACGCATTTATATGTACATATATGCACCTATATATAACCTGACATCGTAATATGGGAACAAAAGAGAAAGTAGCAACCATTGTTGAAGTCACTGTCCCTAAGGGTGCAGGATTAAACGGAGCTGAAATGGAAAAGATTATGAAATACCAAGGTCTTATGTACGACATGAAAAGAAACTCGAATCTTAGGAAAATCTCCATCATACCAGAAATTATAACAGCAACAGGACTAATGAAATAGAATTTTAAAAACTATCTGGCGAGTATACCCGGTGATCCGAGTGCAAGAGAAATACAAACAATTGCACTTTAAGGGACTGTTAGAATCTTTAAAAGTTCTCTAGGCTGGAGTGTCTGAAATAGTCGGTGAATGCCTGGCATCTGGCAGGATGTCCCATCTCCAGCAAAAACGGAAAGATAAGAAAAAATACATATGTTACATATATAATATAACACGCCTATACATATATGCGTATATACACACATATATACACACATATGAACACACACACACACACATATGTATATATATATATAGATATATATATATATATATATATATATATATATATATATATATATATATATATATATATGAAGCAATCCAACAAAAGATATAAGCGTCAACTAATATCTTATAATTAGTGAAACATCCGGATAAAAACTGAAGCTCAATATACTGGATAGAGCATTAATATTATAATATAAAATGAAGTAATAAAATAAGGTGTCAATCAAATTTTATTACAATTCAAAGTTCAAGCAAAGTATCCTTAAGTCCTTAGCTCATGAGTTTTCAAAGATAATTCTTCTCTTCAGAGGACCATTACCGCAGTTATATTACTACAGGTAATAAAATTACGCTTTGAAAATATATAAAATTATATACACAAATACATAAAAATACATAGCATCAAATATATCAACCCAAAGACATACTAACCTTTTATATTATAATATATATATATATATATATATATATATATATATATATATATATATATATATATTAATGGCTATACACAGATAGAAACGTATACAATACATACCATTACACACTTACACCTATGAATCCATGTACATATCCATACGAATATATATATATATATATATATATATATATATATATTTATATATATATATATATGTATATATATATATATATATATATATATATATATATATATATATATATATATATATATATATATATTAATATATATATATATACATGTTGTTTTTTTTACTTTTATATTCGTTGGTATCTGACAAATCAATTGCGTGAAGGAGAAGATGGCTTCTTGACAATTTTCGCACTACCCATCTCACTTCTGTCTTCCGCACTGCTCTACTCCGCCACATTTTCATTCTGTCCTCGTCCGGGAGTCGATTTTACAGCCATTCATTATACCCTGACACGCCAACTGCCATCTGCTTATGAAGTCATCGCCACTATCCACCTCGACCGACACCAAAGCTCAGACACCCAGGCCCGACGGTCAAATCTCCCATTTTCTCGCTTGGACCTCGCCGCCACAGACAAGCACGCCAACACCCGGAAAGTTACGCTAACTAATCATCACCTGAATAGCACGAAGCCATCGGTTGCCCGCTCACGCTGACGGTGTCGTGACGTATTAACATTTAGTGAAACCAGCACGAATCGAAGTTTTAGTCATTTTCAGAGGGACGTAGACGTCTTTGATATATTAACTTTTAGCATGAGTAAGGCGCTATCTTTCTCCAAGATTAAAAACTCACTTAACATCTCAGTTGTATTCTGTATTGGTGTAAAGGTCTCATGGTCAATTCTATCCAAAAATCTATTAATATAGAAAACGAATTAAACTTAAGTTTTAGATTTTAGACATTTATTAGTATAGTGATCAAATCTGAAAAGAACAATTTGCACATAGAAGATTGTTTACATATTATGCCACCTTAAAACCTTATAAAATACCCCAGCGAAACTGACATTTGGCTATCTAAATTTTCACGGATTGCTTCCGATCTCTTTTGTCACCTTTGTATAAAACTAAATTAAAGAAATATAGCAAATATTACCCACCCTTATGCCTAGCAGCTGAGTTCCGAAATTCATAATGATTGGTATATTAGTTTAGGAGTTTATAATGTATAAATTAATATATATATATATATATATATATATATATATATATATATATAAGTAAATTTCGTGTACAACAGAATGGTAGGATTAATTTTAGAGGAAGCATTATTAAAATCAATGAAACAGACGAGTGGGAATAAAAAAAATAATAAAAAAAGGAAAATTGTTAAAATTACCTTAAGGCTTTGTCGTCTGACCCTCTGAGAGGAAACGTCAGAATGGTAAATTAAAAACTAAAAGTCGAATGAGAAATGAAGGGGGGAAAATATATATATATATATATATATATATATATATATATATATATATATATATATATATATATATATATATATATATATATATATATATATACATATATATATATATATATATATATACATATATATATATATATATATATATATATTTATATATATATATATATATATTTATATATATATATATATATATATATATTTATATATATATATATTTATATATATATATATATATATATATATATATATAGGGGTGCTCCTCTTTTTACATGATTACTCCACTTATCTTTGACGCTAATCTAACACTGCTGAAAGTTTAGCAAGGGGACATCAAGTACCATTTTTTAGTCTTTCGTATAACGCAGAGAATTGTACATTTTAACCACTATGCCAAATAGGCTGGTTATGCTAGTTAAGGCACAATTAAAATGAGATTACTACAAGATTTTTGGTGATTAAACAAAAATACGTCGTTTACACAAGAAAAAAACATTTTAATAACAGATTAATCCTATTTTAGAAGATTTTCTAGATTTATTAAATAAGATTGTGTATTTCATTTTAAAAAAAGTACATTTTATTTAAACCGAATATATTTATATAGTTTTGTAGACTAGTTGCTTTATCAGAAGGTAGCAACAGTTATACGTGGGTAAGAGATTAAATTTTAGCACGGTTAAGATCAGAGTGTAGTATCTGTTCCAATGGATGCTGCGCTCTGTAGATCGGTACCGTCTTGACCTTCGGGTCTTGATTCTGCCGGTACTGTCCTGTGTAGTTCTAGGAGGTCCACCTTCCCAGGCTTTGCCTTCTCACCCTTTGAGAAGGGTTTCGTTTATTGCTAATCGCCTGAGGCGCCCTTCCGGGGAATGCCAACGGGACTGCCCAGGCATTTTTTGACGGCCAGAGCGCTCTTATTCCTCTATGGCGCTGGCTTTTCAAATCCCACTTTCCACGGCCTTGTGTCACATCTTACCGCTGTGATAGGAAGAGATAAATACTAAGGTCTTTCGTCGAGATCACAAAATGGTGACGATGCTAGAGATCCGTGGCACCAGGATCTATGTTATCGGCGAGTAACCGAAGACAGGAAAACAAACAGACTAAGAAAAAGTATCTATCCGAATGAACGCCCTCTAAGGAGATAAAAACCACACAGAAAACTCCAAAGTTATTTCTACCGGAAATATCCAGCCATACTCCTCAATGTGTCTTAAATCACATAAAGAAACAAAATGCACACTGAAAAGAATTAAAGAACTACAATGACTGAACTCAGAGTTAAAGAACTACAATTACTGAACTCAAAGTTAAAGAACTACAATGACTGAACGCAGAGTTAAAGAACTACAATGACTGAACTCAAAGTTAAAGAACTATTATGACTGAACTCAAAGTTAAAGAACTACTATGACTGAACTCAAAGTTAAAGAACTACAATGACTGAACTCAGAGTTAAAGAACTACAATGACTGAACTCAGAGTTAAAGAACTACAATGACTGAACTCAGAGTTAAAGAACTAAAATTACTGAACGCAGAGTTAAAGAACTACAATGACTAAACTTAAAGTTTAAGATCTACAATTACTGAACGCAGAGTTAAAGAACTACAATGACTGAACGCAGAGTTAAAGAACTACAATGACTGAACTCAGAGTTAAAGAACTACAATTACTGAACTCAAAGTTAAAGAACTACAATGACTGAACGCAGAGTTAAAGAACTACAATGACTGAACTCAAAGTTAAAGAACTATTATGACTGAACTCAAAGTTAAAGAACTACAATGACTGAACTCAAAGTTAAAGAACTACAATGACTGAACTCAGAGTTAAAGAACTACAATGACTGAACTTAAAGTTAAAGAACTACAATGACTGAACGCAGAGTGAAAGAACTACAATGACTGAACTCAGAGTTAAAGAACTACAATGACTGAACTTAAAGTTAAAGAACTACAATGACTGAACTCAGAGTGAAAGAACTACAATGACTGAACTCAGAGTTAAAGAACTACAATGACTGAACTTAAAGTTAAAGAACTACAATGACTGAACGCAGAGTTAAAGAACTACAATGACTGAACGCAGAGTTAAAGAACTACAATGACTAAACTTAAAGTTTAAGATCTACAATTACTGAACGCAGAGTTAAAGAACTACAATTACTGAACTCAGAGTTAAAGAACTACAATTACTGAACTCAGAGTTAAAGAACTACAATGACTGAACTCAGAGTTAAAGAACTACAATGACTGAACTCAGAGTTAAAGAACTACAATGACTGAACTCAGAGTTAAAGAACTACAATTACTGAACTCAAAGTTAAAGAACTACAATTACTGAACTCAGAGTTAAAGAACTATTATGACTGAACTCAAAGTTAAAGAACTACTATGACTGAACTCAAAGTTAAAGAACTACAATGACTGAACTCAGAGTTAAAGAACTACAATTACTGAACTCAGAGTGAAAGAACTACAATGACTGAACTCAGAGTTAAAGAACTATTATGACTGAACTCAAAGTTAAAGAACTACTATGACTGAACTCAGAGTTAAAGAACTACAATGACTGAACTCAGAGTTAAAGAACTACAATTACTGAACTCAGAGTGAAAGAACTACAATGACTGAACTCAGAGTTAAAGAACTACAATGACTGAACTCAGAGTTAAAGAACTACAATGACTGAACTCAGAGTTAAAGAACTACAATGACTGAACTCAGAGTTAAAGAACTACAATGACTGAACTCAGAGTTAAAGAACTACAATGACTGAACTCAGAGTGAAAGAACTACAATGACTGAACTCAGAGTTAAAGAACTACAATGACTGAACTCAGAGTGAAAGAACTACAATGACTGAACTCAGAGTTAAAGAACTACAATGACTGAACTCAGAGTGAAAGAACTACAATGACTGAACTCAGAGTTAAAGAACTACAATGACTGAACTCAGAGTGAAAGAACTACAATGACTGAACTCAGAGTTAAAGAACTACAATGACTGAACTCAGAGTTAAAGAACTACAATGACTGAACTCAGAATTAAAGAACTACAATGACTGAACTCAGAGTGAAAGAACTACAATGACTGAACTCAGAGTTAAAGAACTACTATGACTGAACTCAGAGTTAAAGAACTACTATGACTGAACTCAGAGTTAAAGAACTACAATGACTGAACTCAGAGTTAAAGAACTACAATTACTGAACTCAGAGTTAAAGAACTACAATGACTGAACTCAGAGTTAAAGAACTACAATTACTGAACTCAGAGTTAAAGAACTACAATGACTGAACTCAGAGTGAAAGAACTACAATGACTGAACTCAGAGTTAAAGAACTACAATGACTGAACTCAGAGTTAAAGAACTACAATGACTGAACTCAGAGTTAAAGAACTACAATTACTGAACTCAGAGTGAAAGAACTACAATGACTGAACTCAGAGTTAAAGAACTACAATGACTGAACTCAGAGTTAAAGAACTACAATTACTGAACTCAGAGTTAAAGAACTACAATGACTGAACTCAGAGTTAAAGAACTACAATTACTGAATTCAGAGTTAAAGAACTACAATGACTGAACTCAGAGTTAAAGAACTACAATTACTGAACTCAAAGTTAAAGAACTACAATTACTGAACTCAGAGTTAAAGAACTACAATTACTGAACTCAGAGTTAAAGAACTACAATTACTGAACTCAGAGTTAAAGAACTACAATGACTGAACTCAGAGTTAAAGAACTACAATTACTGAATTCAGAGTTAAAGAACTACAATGACTGAACTCAGAGTTAAAGAACTATTATTACTGAACTCAAAGTTAAAAACTACAATGACTAAACTTAAAGTTTAAGATCTACAATTACTGAACGCAGAGTTAAAGAACTACAGCAATGTTCCTATAAAGTTTAATCACACAGAAATACATATTAAAATATTTCTTGGTTTGGGGATTGAGTTATGTTTGAATAGATATATTTTAATTGTTCTTATTAGCCTTAAGTTTAACATTTACTCACCGAGCCACCTATTTCTTACTAAGGTTTTATCTATTACTCTCCCCTCTCTTCTTGTTTGACCCCCGATCTTATTTTATATACTTTTCTTGCCCCCGCATCCCCCTCTCTCTCTCTCTCTCTCTCTCTCTCTCTCTCTCTCTCTGTTTCTTAAAAGTAAAAGCTAATAAACCTAGCTACAAAACAAGATTGCAATGCTCCATTATAAAAAATAAGGGAATATAACTACAGTATTAATACTATTTAACCAATAGTTTGAGAGAAAAAGAGAGATAAAGATCGAGAGAGAGAGGGGGGAGAGAGAGAAGAAAATAAAGAGGGAGATATAGCGAACAGAAAGACAGCTTTTGAAGGGTGTACTTTTATTTTGTAATATTAAACTGGCTTTGCAAACTCATCTTTTCCTTATTCAAATAATCTACTTCGAGCTCATTGGCTGACCTACAGGTCACATATTCTCCAATGGAACCGACCAATTCAAGGTATCTGACTGGGGCTATTTCGGGTAGGAGAAACTTTGGAGTTTTCTTTGTGCTTTCTCTCCTTAGAGGTGGTTCATTTAGATGTGTATAAACGTTTGAAACATGAATTAATTATCGATTTTTGCCTTAAACGTAATCTTAGCCTTATTGGTTCCCTTTTTTTTTATAAGTGAGTCGTTCCTAAGTCTGTAAGTTGATCGATAACAATTCAGTTTGAATTCGCATTTTTTGATCGATAGATAGCAACATTGAATGGATGCATCTTGTGTCATATGCGTCCAAACACATCTATAAAAGGCTCTGTCCGTCAGTTTGTCTGTCAGTTTTACGTTTGAAATAGCAGTTTCGTCAGTCTGTCAAGGTTAAGTTTGAAATAGTATTGTTGTTAGTCTGTCAGGCTTATGTTTGGAATAGTATTGTTGTTAGTCTGTCAGGCTTATGTTTGAAATAGTATTGTTGTTAGTCTATCAAGCTTATGTTAGAAATAGTATTGTTGTTAGTCTATCAAGCTTATGTTTGAAATAGTATTGTTGTTAGTCTGTCAAGCTTATGTTTTAAATAGTATTGTTGTTAGTTTGTCAAGCTTATGTTAGAAATAGTATTGTTGTTAGTCTGTCAAGCTTATGTTTGGAATAGTATTGTTGTTAGTCTGTCAAGCTTATGTTTGGAATAGTATTGTTGTTAGTCTGTCAAGCTTATGTTTGAAATAGTATCGTTGTTAGTCTGTCAAGCTTATGTTTGGAATAGTATTGTTGTTAGTCTGTCAAGCTTATGTTAGAAATAGTATTGTTGTTAGTCTATCAAGCTTATGTTAGAAATAGTATTGTTGTTAGTCTATCAAGCTTATGTTAGAAATAGTATTGTTGTTAGTTTATCAAGCTTATGTTTGGAATAGTATTGTTGTTAGTCTGTCAAGTTTATGTTTGGAATAGTATTGTTGTTAGTTTGTCAAGCTTACGTTTGAAATAGTATTGTTGTTAGTTTGTCAAGCTTATGTTAGAAATAGTATTGTTGTTAGTCTATCAAGCTTATGTTAGAAATAGTATTGTTGTTAGTCTATCAAGCTTATGTTTGGAATAGTATTGTTGTTAGTCTGTCAAGCTTATGTTAGAAATAGTATTGTTGTTAGTCTATCAATCT
>OY744542.1:68914073-68931573 GCA_963556195.1 Sepiola atlantica | reverse complement strand
GTATGGGAGGCTGTGTTCAGCAAGGTCAAGAGTCCTGACAACCCAATGTTCAGCAATGTGAAAGAGAAGTAGGACAAGTTGGTTAAGGACTGTCCAAGAGTTCTGGGCCTAGTTGAACAAGACTTGAAACAGAAGAAGACAAGCACAATTGCAGTGTTAAGCAATTTCCTTGAGGAAGCAAGTCCGAGGGCAGATTACAGAGAGGTGGCAGAGCTGTGCCTGATCCTGCTTGGTGAGGAACCTCCTCGAGGTATCCACTGAGGCAAGCCAGGTGCCATTCACCAAGCCCGCTGGATGGCCATGAACATTTACTGTATGAAGATGCTCATGTTTTCCAAGGAACTAAAATACAACACGGACACTATCTTCAAGCTGGAGAGGATGAACAAGTTCCTGACCTTATTCTACACCAGCCACTGGGTGACCACCACATCTGCAGCTGATGCACCTATCCATGACCTCCAGCTTATGAAGAACATGCTGCAATACAAGCAGTATGACTATGAACTGGCAACCTCTGTTCTCAAGAAAATGAACAACCACCGCTGGTATCTGACCCAGGAACTAGTGCAACTCACCTTGTTCAGTTCACATGCCAGCATGACCAAGTCTGCAAAAGAGATGCTCGCAGTCAAGCTGTCAGAAACAGAGAAACCTGAGAGTTACAGGAAAGGCAAGCCAGTGTTTCCTGTCATCAATGCAGCTACAGTTCTCACAGACCTGGTAGGGACAGAGTCTCACTTTCTGTTTGATGCTCTTCGAGTGAAATATGTGTCTCTCACTACTCCTGCTGACACCTGGGAAGACAATGACAGCTACAGGAATGCACAGAAGTTTGTGAGGTCAGTGAAAGTGACCAATGATGTGGCTGAGAGAGGTGTGAAACTAATGAGTGACTTTGCAACTCAGATCACAAGTGACCCAGAGCAAAGAAGCTGCTTACTACAAGTTGTGGAGTACCACAGGAAAAAATTTGACAGTTTCAAAAAAGCCACATTGAACAAGTGATAATACATGTATTAGTAACATCCTATCTGACAGTTTCTTATGCAATATATGTGTCAGTGCAGTGCTATCATACTACCAAACTGATTTTTTGTAGTGTCCCAGCTGTTTGTGCATTAAAATTAGTTAAAATTTACACAGGTGTTCATGTGTTTTATTGTGCTTACTACCATATGCAAGAAAATTTTATTAGCTTTCATTTGGTACCACTTTCAATGCTATAGCATCAACCTCTGGAAAGCTACAATGAAAATAAGGACATAATATCCCATATTTTGCAGCGTTTTTGAAAAACGTCAACAATAAAATTACATGGCTCTTGAGGCAGGCATAGCCAACGTCCAAGATCACAATAACTAGTATATTTAGCTAATGTAGACCTTGGAGAATGGGAATAATATCAGTTTCCATATGTTAGAAGAAAAGGGTCAATTTTGAAGAGGTCTAATATATATATATATATATATATATACATATATATATATATATAATATGAGGTTAATACAACAAAACTTATAAGAGGCAACTAATATCTTTAATTAGTGAACATCCGGATAAAAATGAAGCTCAATATACTGGATAGAGCATTAATAGCACTAGATAAAGTGAAATAATGAAATAAGGTGCGAATCAAATTTTATTAGAATTCAAAGTTCAAGCAAAGTATTTTAAAGTCCTTAACTCATGAGTTTTCAAAGAAAATCTTCTCCTCAGACGACCATTACCGCAATGACATTACTGCATGTAATAAAATTAAACTTTTAAAATGTATAAAAAATATATATAAAAGACATAAAATTATATAAAACATCAAATATATCGGCCCAAAACATACTTTTTTTGTTAAACTTATACAGTTTATCCAAGTTATAAAGTTGTAAACACCTTCAAGAAAGATGTCAAAAAGGTTGATTTAAAAAGAATCCAGGTGGTGAATGGTAGTCCAAAAACGAACAAGTTATCTAGGCGGGAAATTTCCTTGCTATCGATGCAGTAGATGATAGTGAAAAGTGTATCCAAGGTGTATGCAAATTAATAAAATGATAGAAAAAAACAAATCATATGAAAGGTTCAGAAAACTCACTTAGTGTTGAATATTATGATGTCCAGATTCAGGGTTCTTATGAGCTGATAGGAGTTGTGCAAACCATAACTTCCTGGTTAGATGCAAACTCCGCTAAGGCCAATTCGAATAAAATTCGGAGCTTGCGTCTAACCAAGGACTTAGCTGATTGTCGGATTGGTCTAGTGTATTTACGGCAATTGAGTATTGTTGCCACATCTGGGCTGGTGCATCATCTACAAGTTTCTCTCTCTTTGACACAGTCCAAAAAAAGAGTCGCCAACTTGATAGGTCCCTCACTATCCACCAAGCTCCGGCCCCTGTCCTATCGCCGCAATATTTCATCCTTGTGCCTGTTTTTAAAGTACCTTAATGGATTTTGCTCCGATGAACTTGCTACTCTAGACCTCCCTCGCCGTAAATACACTAGACCAATCCGACAATCAGCTAAGTCCCGCCCATTCACTGTGGACGTCCCCGGATGCCGGAGAGCTTTCTACTCCAATAGCTTATTTCCTCGTGCTGCCGGACTCTAGAACTCCATCCCTGCTCCTTGTTTCCCCGACGGTACTGACATGCAGAAATGTAAAACTAATGTAAAAGAAAAAAGATAGATCTGAGAAATACACATGTTGTATTTCTCAGATCTATCTTTTTTCTTTTTTTTTTTAAACATAGGTCACCCCAAATAAAGCAGGCCGCCACTGTAGACGTAAGGTGCTAATGAGAAAAAAGGGAGAAGGGATTTTTTTGGACGGGGGGGGGGGGGCAACCTAAATTGGGATCTGCACAGCGAGATGTCTGTTTACATTAGTTTTAAATTTCTGCATGTCAGTACCGTCGGGGAAACAGGTGGCAGAGAGAGCGAGTTCTATCGTTAGTCATAAAAACTAGAGTGTCTTTCAAATATTTAACCTACTGTCTGATATATATTAGCAACACTGATGTCTCAGTTTTCAGTGTTAGGCAGAAGGACACAATAATTTTCATCTGTTATTCAATCAATTTTTTTCAGTAAGTAGTAATTATAACCAACACACATTTGTATACATAGTATCAACAATTGCTCTAACTACCCTAACTATGAAGTTCAGTAAACCTTTGAAAGTAATGTTATTCAAATATAATATTGTATTTCAAAAGACTTTTGGTAATAAACTAAAGGAAAAAAGGGGCAGTTAAGGTTAAGTAATGAGTTCTTTTCGAAATTCGGTGCAGATTCCAGAGTTCGACATTAAGCTTATTGCCACCCAAACCCCTGATATATAATGGTCCTTACCAGCGAGAAACCAATGGTAATCAGCCGTTGCGATACCGCGAGTTGATTTGCGGTGGTTATCGAAAAGAGGTGGAGAGTACTGGAAATCTGGGGAGGCTTGTTGTCACTCAGACTCCAGGGAACACCACCGGTGAGCAATCACTGACGATGACCTGTGTGATTACTCTTAGTGATTAGTAGTAGTAGTAGTAGTAATAATAATAATAATAATAATAATAATAATAATAATAATAACAATAACAATAACAACAACAATAACAACAATAACAACAATAATAACAATAATAATAATCATAATAATAATAATAATCATAATAATAATAACAACAATAAAAACAACAATAATAATAATAATAATAATAATAATAATAACAACAACAATAATATTAGTAGTAGTAGTAGTAGTAGTAATAATAATAATAACAATAACAATAACAACAATAACAACAATAATAACAATAATAATAATCATAATAATGATAATAATAACAACAATAACAACAATAATAACAATAATAATAATCATAATAATAATAATAATAACAATAATCATAATAATAATAACAATAATAATAATAATAATAATAATAATAATAATAATAATAATAAAAATAATCATAATAATAATAATAATAATAATAATAAAAATAATCATAATAATAACAATAATAACAATAATAATAATAATAATAATAATAATAATAATAATAATAATAATAATAATAATAATAATAATAATACTTCAGATCGAGTGAACCCACATAGATCCATTATCTTCTAACCTGATTTTATTGGCATCATTAATATTCGGCTGGAAACTCTTATATGATAATGTAGACGTTACCATGGTTATGCGGCCCACGCGTACCTGGTTTTCCGTTCCATTTTCCTCTCAATAATGAGGCCTGAAAGGCATTTCTTGTTGACTCCAAAGCCGAGATACTTCCTACGTGACACGCGTCAACGTGATTACGACACCGAATCTCACTTTGAAAGTCAAGTCTATCCACACTCCAACAATAGATTAAGGAAAATAATAATAAGTTTCGATTGTAACAACGAGAGAAACACTCAAGAAAACCAGAATAAAGGTTAACATTCTGATCGATGTTGTTCTGCTTTGGTTTGGTGGTTTTATTTATGGCACATCAAACATTTCCGGGTCATTTAATGTCCAATCTATTCAAGTTTGTTATATCCTTCATGATTCAAGTTCTCAATGTGATGAGATTATTCTGGGTAATCCGGAAATCAAGATAGCAGGTAAGAGTTAGTAAATAAGAATTATAATCGAAGTACAGGTTAGGGTTAGCGTCCTGTTTAGAATGCGACTGATTGTTTTGATAATTTTTAGGTTGAGACGCAAATTAAAAATATAAGCATTTAACTGTTTTAGTTGTATGTGACTTTAGGGTTGTGCTAATAACAACAATTTTAAGAATTACGTAAGCGATCCTTGAAGTCGTATTTGTTTGTTTTTGTTTTTTTAGCTCCTTATATCAAGTGGCTTCATGCCTTGTCTGGAGCAGTTGCTATAAAAAAGAAAATCAGTCATCAAGGTCAAAATCGAGTCGAGGATAAGGGTCAATGAGCTTGCCAGTTGGATGCTAAACTATACTATGATGGAATACATGGAAGGAAACCTTGTTCATGGAAACTAAGTTTGGGTTAAGGTACACAGAGCAAGCGATGGTTGTATAGAGTCATATTTGGGCTGGTGAATCTCTGTCCAATTTGAGGGTTCTTGATAAGGTGCAGAAACGTATCTGTAATTTGATTGGCCATATCCTTTCTTCTTCTCTACACCCTCTCTCTCTCTCTCACACAGATGGTGTGTTGCTAGTTTCAGTCTTTTCTATAAATACTATTATGGCATGTGTTCTTCAGAATTATGCTTCTTTTGTTTCAGCTCGTTTGACTCGTTGGTCTAGTGGTCTCCATCAATTCGCTGAGTTTATATATTAGATCCATTACTCTTTCTGCTTCTCATAAAGCCGGTTCTCTCTATCGCTCTAAACACTTTCTCACACCTCAGTTGATTCTCTATCTCTACAAATCTACTATCAGCCCATGAATAGAGTACTGTTTCTATATTTAGGCTGGTGAATTTCTGTCCTATTTGAGGGTTCTTGATAAGGTGCAGAAACGTATCTGTAATTTGATTGGTTATACCCTTTCTTCTCTCTCACAAACGTGATGTTGCTAGTCTCAGTCTTTACTATAAATACTATTATGGCATGAGTTCTTCAGAATTATGTGATTTATTCCCTGCTTCTTTTGTTCCAGCTCGTTTGACTCGTTGGTCTAGTGGTCTCCATCAATTCGCTGTCTTGATACCTCATTGTAATACAACTTCCTATTCAGTAGCTTCTTTCCAAGAACCGCAGGCTTGTGGAACTCTCTTCCTGCTGACTGTTTTCCTCCTACCTATAATTTTGGTCTTTCAAAGATTAAGGCCAATAGGTATAACCTATCTTTGCGATAATTATACTTGTTCTTGTTAGCTCCTTACATCAAGTGGCTTCATGACTTGTCTGGAGCGATTTCTATAAAATAAAGAAGGTCAACGTCTTGCAGGGAATATTTTACAGTGAGAGCAACCAGGAATTGAAGCTCAGTCGAGCATCTTCTGTGAGAATAGTCATAGAGTAGATAAAGACAAGAGTATTGATTTACTCCTCTCCAGGAGTTAGGCACAAGGCCAGTTTTTATCTTACTCCCACAAGTAAGATATGACCCAAGGTCGGGCAGGGAAAGTGGGGTTTAAAAATTGCCTGGGCAGCCCCGTCGGCATTCCCCGGTAGGGGCGCCTCAGGCAGTAAGCAATAAACTTACTCTTCCTTACAGAGGGGAGGCGAAGCCTGGGAGGGTGGACCTCCTAGAACTGCACAGGACAGTCCCATAGACCGGCGTAAATCAAGCCCCGAAGGCCAAGATAATACCAGTCTATGGGGTGCAGTATCCATCGGAACAGATACTACACTTTGATCTTAGTCAAGAGGCCAATGAGCGACAAGAGTAGAAGAAGAGATCGTCGTTCATCTGGATTACGATGACGATTTCGTACTCCTTTAAAAAAAGAGCTCACATCTACAACTTAAGCTTTCCACACCAAAACAAACACAGTTTCAAACTTAACCTACATACCTACCTGTACTTGGTGCGACATTAACCCTGGGCGGATTGAACCGGATTCCTCCGAAGGGGGAAAGTTTCTAGGGAATATCAAATTCACAAGCGGTCCCTAGTCGCATGTATCTCCTGGTCAGGGGGTATGACGACGTTAGGTTTTTACAGTTCTTGCAGGTAGGTGTCGACGTCCTCCTACTGACCAGGCTCAACGTAGCTTAACAATGTTTATTTAAAAGGAGGGCAGTAACAGAAAGCATTAGAGGAACGTGTAACTTTCAGAAGAGAGAGATAGAAAGACAGACACATAGACGGATACACACGCGTACACTTGGCGCTCTTTCTTTCCCTTGAGGTCCTCGTCATAGAGAGGTATTTCCATACTTGAAGTATCATCAGAAAAAGATACAGAAAATTTTCGCCAAGGAGTCACATTACTTATATCTAGTACGGCATTCACCCTGGCCGGGTTGAGCCGGCTTCGCCCGAATGAGTAAGTTTCTAGGGAATATCAAATTCACAAGCGGTCCTCAGTCACATGTATATCCCGGTTAAGGGGGTATGACGACGTTAGTTTTTTTCACTTCTTGCAAGGAGGTGGCGACATCCTCCTACATACAACGCCAGTTATTCCCAAAATGTCACCCATCTCGTACTTTTTTTATTTTTTATTTTTTAGCATGATTCACCCCAAATAAGGCGGGCCGCCACTGTAAACGTAAGGGGCTACTGAGAAAAAAGAAAATGGGAGAAGGTTTGGGGGTTCAGCTTAAATTGGGATCTGAGCAGCGAGATGTCTGTTTACATTAGTTTTAAATTTCTGCATGTCAGTACTGTCGGGGAAACAGGGGGCAGGGAGGGAGTTCCAGAGGCCAGCAGCACGAGGAAAGAAGCTATTTGAGTAGAATGCTCTCCGGCATCTGGGGACCTCCACAGTGAATGAATGAGATTTAGTAGAATGTCGAGTTAGTCTAGTGAATTTACGTCGAGGGTGCACCAGAGTAGCCAACTCATCGGAGCATAATCCATTGAAGTATTTGTAAAACAAACATAAGGATGCTACATTGCGGCGATGGGACAGGGACTGGAGCTTGGTAAGACAAGGAAAAGAACAACAATGCCAAAAGACTTTTTTTTAATTTTTTTTTTTAACATGATTCACCCCAAACAAGGCGGGCCGCCACTGTAAACGTAAGGGGCTACTGAGAAAAAAGAAAAGGGGAGAAGGTTTAGGGGTTCAGTTTAAATTGGGATCTGAGCAGCGAGATGTCTGTTTACATTAGTTTTAAATTTCTGCATGTCAGTACTGTCGGGGAAACAGGGGGAAGGGAGGGAGTTCCAGAGGCCAGCAGCACGAGGAAAGAAGCTATTTGAGTAGAATGCTCTCCGGCATCTGGGGACCTCCACAGTGAATGAATGAAGTACTGACCAGACTCAACGTTGCTTAACTTCGGTGAACTAACGGGAACCGGTTTGTCAACGTGATTATGTTATGCTGAGCAGGAAAAGACAGATGCTGTTTTCAACTTAAGCGTGACAGAACCCGGTTATTGAGATGCGTCCACTCAATCTGCTTGTCTATATGTGATTATCTTATTTGAAACGTACGCGTGACAAGCCGATCGACGGACAGAACCTCTAGTAAAGAGGCCTGGACGCAACTACAAAACGAAAAAAAACAAATATTGAAGAAATATGCGATTGCCACTTAATTCTGCTCTTATTCAAACGAATCCCGTCAACGTAATTATCGGCTCATTTAATTGCTACGCCATTTCCCTTCCTACACATGGGGTCTAGATGCATTTCCGTACATTATAGGAACACCCGATGTTACCGAATATAATTGGGATAATGAATTATTTGCGAGCATAATGTTCGGGAGGGTTAACGATCTGAAATTTGTTCATCATTTGATAAAACATTATTTTGATAACATTGCACTTTACTAAATCTGTTATGAAATAAGAGCGCTCGAATCGTGAATGGCCTTGTGTAACGAACCCTCTTATTCCTTCCATAAGGGGATTCCAAATATGAATCTTTTATAAAGTACTAAGGGTTTTAATGTATATAGGGTTTTTATTTGTCTTTTACAAAAAGAATTTAGAAACTTTAGTGAATGCAATTTTTACCCTTTTACCAAATTATGTTTCTATCTGTTCTTACATGTTCTTCTGTTTTTTTTTAAATTAATATACTATTAAAATAAAAAAAATCTACTTGATTTCTACTGCACTATAAACTATATTAAGAAGCTTACATGTGTTACCTGTTGAAATGAATCTTATATGAACATGCAAATTGTAATTCCGTATCATTTTTGTACGTTTGTGGAATTTGAAAATATGGAAGCATAGAAGCCATTACAATGCAATTTTTAAGTTTTTATTTAATTAACATTATAACAACTTTTATGTTTCAATATGTTAATGCCTTTTGGCTAAGATCACAGTGTAGTATCTGTTCCGATGGATACTACATCCCTATAGACCGGTATCGTCTTGGCCTTCGGGTCTTGATTCCGTCGGTCTGTGGGTTTGTCCTGTGCAGTTCTAGGAGGTCCACCCTCCCAGGCTTTGCCTTCTCATCCTTTGAGAATGGGTTAGTTTATTGCTAATCGCCTGAGGCGCCCCTACCGGGGAATGCAGACGGGGCTTCCCAGGCATCTTTTGGTGGCCAGAGTGCTCTTCCTTCTGGAGGGTGCTGGCTTTTCAAATCGCACTTTCCTGACCTTGTATCACCTCTTACCCTGTCGGAGGAAGATAAATACCATATAATATATATTAATAACAAAATAGGTTTTTAACCAATGATTACTCTGACTTGGCTAAGATCAAAGTATAGTATCTGTTCCGATAGATACTGCACCCCATAGACTGGTATTGTCTTGGTCTTCGGGGCTTGATTTACGCTGGTCTATGGGTCTGTCCTGTGCAGTTCTAGGAGGTCCACCCTCCCAGGCTTTGCCTCCCCTCTTTGGGGAGCGGTAAGTTTATTGCTTACTGTCTGAGGCGCCCCTACCGGGGAATGCCGACAGGGCTACCCAGCCAATGTTTAATGGCCAGAGTGCTCACCTTCTCGGGCGCTGGCTTTTCAAACCCCACTTTCCTGACCCGACCTTGGGTCACATCTTACCTTGTGGGAGTAAGATAAAAACTGGCCTTGTGCCAAACTCCTGGAGAGGAGTAAATCAATACTCTGACTTGATCTAATAATGTTTGCTTCCGTTATTTTTAATTTTCACTTACCACACGATCACATTACATTTTTAAGGAATTTGTACTGTCTCAAAGCCTGAATTTTTAGTTGTACACTGTGGAATTTGGCTTCTGGACCAATAGCAAACAAGATGGCGCATTTTCTAATTTTAACATAGTCTGAATAGTCGTAATTTGGTGGATAAATGTGCTTAAAAATATATTTTGTATCATTGTTTATATATTGTAAGGATCTATGTGGTCACGATTTTAGATATAATGAAAATAATATTGGTGTTTCGAATATCTAATATTAGATTGTCTTCACAACAAGATATATATATACATACATATATATATATACATACATATATGTACATACATATATATACATACATATATATATACTAACATATATATATATATATGTATATATATATATATACATACATATATATATATATATATATACTTATATATATATGTATATATATATATATAGTAGAATCAAATATGAAACTAAAAGTGTACTTTTAGTAGATAGAACCTATAGTGAAATAATTTAAGCTCAATATACGAGATAGAGCAATTATAAAAGATAGATGAAATAAGAGGGATAAACATGTACGAATGACACATTTATTTCAACATACATACATATATATATACATATATATACATACATATATATACATATATATATATACATATATATACCTATATATACATACATATATATATACATATATATATATATACATATGTATACCTATATATATACATATATATGTACATATGTATACCTATATATATATACATATAAATATATACATATATACATACATATATATACATACATATACATATATATACATATATATACATATATATACCTATATATACATATATATATACATATATATATACATATATGCATACATATATATACATATATATACATATATATATAGAGAGAGAGAGACATACATATATATAGAAAGAGAGAGACATACATATATATACATATATATATATATATATATAGAGAGAGAGAGAGAGAGAGAGAGAGAGAGAGAGATTTGACAACTAACTTTTTTATTACGCATACAATTATTTCGGCTAACATCAAGATATTTGTAAAATACACTTATGCATTTATTTATTTCTTGGTGTGGCTATCCTCAGTGCAAATTTTCACAAAACAAATTCAAAAAAACGTTTAAAACATTTAAAAACTTGGCGATTATAGCCCGAATTACAGTCAGTATTCATTATATATATATATATATATATATATATATATATATATATATAAAACATTGAATTATGGTTCATTTACGTATTTTTAAATAACATGTACCTATCCTATCTTTTTAATATTTCTAATCATTCATCATCGGCTATCATTAATTATGTAACTATTCATAAAATTAAAATTTAGATTTTTACTGACCGTCTTTGTTATTTTCGTCCGGTTATTTTTATTTTTATTTAGTTTTTTCTTTGTGACCAGACGCTACAAATCTCTTCTGGTCCCTTGCCATAGCTCGACAGGGCGTGATGAAACTCAGAAACTCAATTCTGCCGGCCGAACCAACCTGTCTTATATTTCTATTTTATTGTATTTGTAACTCCTTCTAGTTCCTCTTCTGTTTGACAAAATGCTAAAATAAAGTTGATTTAAGTGTAGATAAGATGTTAGTGTTTTTTTATATGAAGCCTGGTCACACTTTTTCTTCTCTTTTTCAAGCAAGCCTGGCCAGCAGAATACACACACGGCCGCTTCTACAGGAATCTGAACCACGGCAATGGCCTCCAAAAAACACTATGCAATTATTAAAGAGTAGACATCAAATATAAAGCATGTAATATCTATTAAAATGGAGATTTGGCATCTGTTTGTCTGAAGTCTAAGCTATACTATTACTTCCAAAAGCTTTTTAAAGCGCAATTCAGTTTACTATTTCAGGGGTTAGGGTAGTATCTCTTTTGTTGAGACTATTCTCCCAGGCATTACCTTCGTATTTAAGGAGAGTGTAGTGTAGAATATTTGCTGTTAAAACTAAAATCATCCTCTCAGACATAACGTCCTCTTTTGGTAGTTAAGTGTGGTATATATTTTTTATGGAAACCATTCCAGACAAGGCATGGAGCCACTTGATGTAAGAAGCTAAAAAATACTACGTCAAGGTAAAGAATACAAACTAGCTAAAGATAAGCGTTAGATGGATGGATTCCGACGCAGAAAACAGCAATTCCTCCCCCTTTGTCAGAAACATCGCTCATGGTATGTGAGGACTAAATGTAAAAAAAATATGTATATGTTCATTCGTAATCATACTATCCTCCTAGGAATTATCTCTTTCTGTTGTCAAGTGCTTTCTTACCAGGAATTACCTTCTCCTTTTTACGCATTAGTTATATAATAGTAAAATATATGCGACTTCGTGTTGGCTAGTTTATATAAAAGAGTGAAGGTAATAGCAGCGTTAGTCAATATTTTAAAGTGAATCGTAAAATCGGACAGTATTATTCGAACAACTTAATAGCAATTGACTTTTGCCATGGGCTGTTTCCTTCAATAAAAGCACGATTTAATGTCAAGTAATCAATGAAGCAATTTCCAATTGTTCAATTGATCTAGACAATATCGATTTGTTAATGTGTATTGATTAATTGTAAAATTGTTTTCATAATGACAGAACGTCAAATGAAATGTTGACAAAAAAGTTAAGTCTCAGCGAAACTTTCTAAGAAAAGAAATTACATGAATGTATATATATATATACATATATATATATATATATATACATACATACATACATACACACACACACACACAATTAATTAATTATAAATATTTATTTATATCTACATGTTTCATCCTCATGGTAATCGTCACTGTAGAGAAAAACTATTCACACCGGTGGCCGGGATCGATCCCGGAACGCGAGTTTTATTTCAGACTAGTATTCCAACGTCCTTGCCCTCACTACCGCCGTCAACAATTCGGCTAATGAGGACGAGATTAATCGTACTTCAAGGCAGCCATCGTGTATATATATATATATATGTATATATATGTATATGTATATATATGTATATATATATATATATGTATATATATGTATATATATATATATATGTATATATGTATATATATATGTATATATATGTATGTATATATATATATATGTATGTATATATATGTATATATATATGTATATATATAGGTGTATATATATGTGTATATATATATGTGTATATATATATGTGTATATATATATGTATATATATATGTATATATATATATATATATACATATATATATACACATATATATATACACATATATATACACCTATATATATATATACATATATATATACATATATATACATACATATATATATATATACATACATATATATACATATATATATACATATATACATATATATATATACATACATATATATATATATATACATATATATACATATACATACATATATATATATATATATATATATATATATATATATATATATCGTTTAATATAACAGACAACTTATGTCCGGATATCCTTTCGTAGGTCCTTTCCATTGTCCGAATCAGAATCTTAGTTTCAGAGGGGGTGGTAATTGGCCGATGAATTTGCCACAGTTTTCATTTGTGTCCCAAGTACTTTCAGACCCATCCGGGTCCATCTTCAAGGAGGGGAATGAGGATAATCAGGTAAAGACCATGTTTTCGATGGTTTGGGCGAGAATTATGTGATAAATACGAAACTATAGTTAGCATTCCCCTGAAGATGGACCCGGATGGTTCTGAAAGTACTTGGAACACAAATGAAAACTATGGCAGATTCATCGGCCAATTCGGGCAATGAAAAGGATCTGCGAAAGGATATCCAGACATAAGTTGTCTGTTATATTTAACAATACTTGCCTTCATGAAAAGATGCTGCCTAGATATACATATATATATATATATATAGAGAGAGAGAGAGAGAGAGAGAGAGAGAGAGAGAGAAAGAGAGAGAGAGACAGACAGAGAGACAGACAGACAGACAGACAGACAGACAGACAGACAGACAGACAGATACATGCAGCTACACTCTGCGCGCTAGCCCCTCCCATTGGGTACAACACCCACACCCGTCTTTTCTGTTTGAGTCTTGCCGGACAAAAGAGGTCGAAACCCTTCAACTTTAAACCACGTGGTTTTGGCGACTTCCGTCTGGTGTCACCTCTGACCTGTCCATTCAAACACGTACCTCGCTACGCATCAGAGAGACTAATATCGAATCAAATGCCAGTGCACATAACTTGTACAAAAATAGTCCAAACGACAATGTAAAAAGAATAGTGAACATGGAACTTTGTAAACAAA
Source organism: Sepiola atlantica (assembly GCA_963556195.1). NCBI lineage: Eukaryota > Metazoa > Mollusca > Cephalopoda > Sepiida > Sepiolidae > Sepiola > Sepiola atlantica. The sequence goes on along the minus strand of OY744542.1, from coordinate 68,917,502 downwards.
ATGCATACGAAAGGATAGACAAAATCGTGTGACGATGAACCGACAGGTGTTATGGAAAATGGCCAAGAACGCGTCTCGTGGGATTTCAGGATCCAGCGAGATGATGAAATATAACACAGAAAACCAGATATTATGGCGATGAATAAAACAACAAAAAAAGCAACGGTTGATTCTATAGGTTTGCACGCCCTACAGACAGTGTGAAAATAGAAATAAAAAAAAATGGGATGGTCATCAACTTTTAGCATAGGGGAGGGTAGAAAGGGGTGTGGCCGATGAAAACAGTGGATGTGATTCTTATCGTTGTTTGTGCCTTGGGGAGGGGGATGGCGCCAGTTTACATATAGAAACTTTTATACAGAGAAACTAGATAAACATCAGGATGGAGTAACTGCACAAATGGTCGTCACTTGAAAAAGCTATGAATCTTAGAAGAATACAAAGAAGTTAAATGGAATCAACTCAGTTCACGAGTTGTCACAGACTTGTATCGTTTTCAATAAACCGAATGTAATAATAATAATAATAATAATAATAATAATAATAATAATAATAATAATAATAATAATAATAATGATAATAATGATAATAATAATAAAATACAACCGCACGAGAGAGGCGCAAGCATAGGCTGACGCCACGAAAATTATGGACAGAGGGTCGAGGAGGGAAAGCGCAAACTGGAAGAGCGCGGACAGCTCTGGGACCTTGGGGAGGCTTGTTGCCACTCGGGCCCCAGAGGGGGCCAATGGCCCTTATCAGCGGGAAATCGGTGGTAGGTGGCTGTTGCGATACCGCAAGGTCATCAGCGGTGATGAACGAAAAAGAGGTGGAGCATACTGGAAGTCTGAGGAGACTTGTTGTCACTCAGACTCCAGGGAATACCACAGGTTGTTGGCAGTGGGCGATCACTGACGATGACCTGTGTGATAACTCCTAGTGAGTAAATAATAATAATAATAATAATAATAATAATAATAATAATAATAATAATAATAATAATAATAATAATAATAATAATAATAACAACAATAATAACAACAATAATAACAACAACAACAGTTGTAAAGGGTCGAGGGGGCACAGCACAAACCAGGCCTCAACTGGAAAAAGTGCGGAAAATGCTGGAACTATGGAGAGGTTTATAGCCACTCAAATCCTAGAGAAGACCAATGGTCCTTACCAGCGAGAAATCAATGGTAAGAGGCTGTTGCGATACCACAAGGTTATTTACGGTGGTTATCGAAAACAGGTAAAGAATACTGGAAATCTGGGGAGGCTTGTTGTCACTCCAGGAAATACCACTGGTTGTTGTTGGTGAGCAATCACTGACGATGATGAAAACTCCTAGTGGGTACAAATAATAATAATAATAATAATAATAATAATAATAATAATAATAATAATAATAATAATAATAATAATAATAATAATAATAATAATCATAATAATAATAATAATAATAATAATAATAATTATTATTATTATTATTATTATTATTATTATTATTATTATTATTATTATTATTATTATTATTATAGTGCAGGAGAAAGAATACGAAAAATAAATAAATATCAAGATCTAAAAGTTAGACTATGGAAATGCAAAGAAGTAAAGGTGATTCCCGTTGTAATTGGAACGCGTGGAACAATGACGAAAAGCCATCATATATGGCTTAAACAGATTGATGAGACAATTTCTTTTCCAATTATATATATATATATATATATATATATATATATATATATATATATATATATATATATATATATATATATATATATATATAGTGTTTCAGGTTGTATATGAAAAGAAATCAAATAAAGTGCTCGATGATATAAGAGAGCTTATATAATTTATTTAGATACTGTATATTATATATTTCAGCAATGTACCGCGGTTTCATCCGAAAGGGCAGATTTAGACATCTTTAGTAAATCTTCGTGCCCGGTGGAATCATCGGCAAGCTGAAATGATTGTCCCGTCCTGATAGGCGTCAACAATGACAGAAAAGGTGTATCTCTGAGGGGGTCCCCGAAAAAAACCCGGTGTGGGATGGTGATTAACTAAGACTTAAGGGAGATCGATGTTAGTTCGTGAATTTTATTCCCTAGCAAGTTTTATTTATTTATTTATCTGTTCTTTTTTTGATTGGCATATCAACGAAACACCGCTTTCCTCCCATTAAGTTCAAGAAAATACGAAAACACCAATTCAATAAACAAAAATAAACAAACACTTTAAGTCAATAAAAACATTATTGCATCATTTTTTCAGAACTATATCGAACAATTAATCCGATACATAAATTTATTCCCAAAAACGACAACGAAAAAGCACCCTAATTTCACAAACCCAAACGGAAAACTTCATAGCCGCCCCTTTCGTATTTTTTCAGACTAGGTAAAACAATAACATTGCAAATCCAAAAAAACCAACAGATAAATAAATAAATAAATAAATAAATAAAACTTGCTAGGGAATAACATGAAGGCCTTTCATACACGAACTAACATCGATCTCCCTTAAGTCTTAGTTAATAACTATCCCACACCGGATTTTGTCGGGGACCCCCTCAGAGATACACCGTTTTCTGTCATTGTTGACGCCATTCCCTATCGGGACGGGACAATCATTTCAGCTTGCCGATGATTCCACTGGGCACGTAGATTTACTAAAGATGTCTAAATCTGCCCTTTTGGATGAAACCGCGGTACATTGCTGAAATATGTAATATACAGTATCTAAATAAATTATATATATATATATATATATATATATATATATATATATATATATATATATATATATATATATATATATATATATATTATAGATGATTGGTCGTGTATGAAGCATTAAACACGGTGTTGTTTTTTTTAATTGATTTTATTTTGACATTTCGACCAGTCCTCTGGTCTTTGTCAAAAAATAATCTAAAATGAAGAAAACTGAGGATCGTTGAGCAAACTGTAATCTCGGCGTTCGTTTTTTTTTGGCATGACGCGTGAGATGGTCTACGCCTAACGTATCTTCGAGTTAGCAAAGAGAACCGTTGTCTCTTTGAAGAAAAACGAACTTATACGCGTTCATGATTTGATCAATGCAATAAACGGAATTTGAATGGCACTAAATTTGTGGAAGGGGGGGGGAGTAATAGAGAACGAAATAATTGAATTGAACGTGGATGTGGGTTAATATATAGTATAGTAAGTAAGGCAATGTAATTGAATGAACAAATACTAATAAGATATAAATAATGAAATTAGTAAGAATAAAATAAATAAAATATTGCCGGAAAAGAATGAATGAATAAATAAATAAATAGAAATAGAATAGGAGACTGGCAATAATGCAGTAAAGAGTAAGGATAAAAAGTATTAAAAATAAAAATAATGTATTAAAACCTAAATAGATAGAAAATAAAAA
>OY744542.1:68886573-68909073 GCA_963556195.1 Sepiola atlantica | reverse complement strand
AAGTTGTCTTTTTTAAACATATTTCGATCCTAGGACTGGGGTATATTTCAACTTTGATAATCGCAGCTTTAGTATAATAATCGCACAAGTTAGATGAGAATTGTTAAGAAGAAGAATAACAATAATAATAATAAAGCCGCGCGTGCGTGGTCCCCCTCTGTATGTGACTCGATGTGGCGAGTGTATAATGCAATAAATTCTGGCAATTTGGGGCATTTTTTACCCCCTGGTGGCGCGAACAAGAATTTTTCTGAGGTCAAGGATGTTTATTTCTTATCCAGAATAATTGCCTCTACATTTTGTCTAAGTTTCAGAAGAATTGAATGGATGGATCAAATGTTATGGGAGAAAAGGGTCATTTTTGCCATTTTGGAGGGCTTTTGACCCCACTGTGGGCGCGAACCAGATTTTTTCCAAGGTCAGCGATACTTATTTTCTATTAGGAACAATTGCCTCCACATTTTGGCCAAGTTTCAGAGAAATTGAATGGATGGATGAAAAGTTATGGGGCAAAAAAATGTCATTTTTTACCATTTCGGGGCCTTTTGACCCCCTGGGGGACTAACCAGATTATTTTTCAAACATCGAAGTATGTCACTTTCTAACCTGACCAAAGTTACAACTTCATTTCAGAGAAATTCAATGGATGGTTGCGGAGAAAAATCCGGACGGACGGACGGACATGCCTCAAAATATAAGTCCCCCGATTTTATAAATCAGGGGACCAATAAGAAACAATCTGTATAACTTTCATAAAGTAACAACATGTTAAAATTTTAGCACAATCAGATGATTAGTTTACAACTGATAGTTATTTAAGTGAAGTTACTGTTTGTAAATTTTCAAGACAATGTAAAACTCTGAATTTCGTGTGTTGATACCAATATGTTGCCTGTTTCCACCTCTCTGCATTCGGCCCGTCATCACCACTTTATCAGCCTGCTGACGGTTTTGCGTGTTTTGAATTTAAAGTTATATACAAAAAGTAATGTGATTCTTCTCTTTTTCATAGACGACTATAACTTTCCATAAAAAGGCTGAATATGTGAATCTGCTTCGATAGACATTTAGGTAGATTCCGTAAGCGCGTTTAAAAAAATGAATTTGTTTCTGTCGCTTTCAAAAGTTTTTACATTTTCACTTGCTCGCAAGCTTCTCCTAATATATTCTTTCTATACAAGAATGTAGTGGAATGTTCATTCTTACGTGCAGATCTACCATTACTTCCACCAACGTACACTGGAAACACTAATCCTATCCCTAACCCTAACCCAAACCCTAACACTGGAAACGCTAACCCTAACTCTAACCCTGGAGACCCTAACCATAATCCTAAGCCTGGAAGCCTTAACCCTTACCCTGGAAATCCTATCCCTAATCTTGGAAACCCTAACCCTGGAAACCCTAACCCTGAAAAGCCTAACACTAACCCTAACCCTACCCCTGGAAACCCTATCCCTAATCTTTGGAAACGCTAACCCTAACCCTAACCCTAGAAAACCCTACCACTGAAAATCCTAACGATAACCGTGGAAACCCTAACACTTGAAAACCTTAACCCTAACTCTGGAAACCCTAACACTGGAAACACTAACCCTAACTCTAACCCTGGAAACACTGACCCTGACCCTAACCCTAACACTGGAAACCCTTACCCTGGAAACCCTAACTCTAACCCTGGAAACCCTAACACTAGAAACCCTAACCCTAGAAACCCTAACTCTAACCCTGGAAACCCTAACCCTAGAAACCCTAACTCTAACCCTGGAAACCCTAACACTGGAAATCCTTACCCTGGAAACCCTAACTCTAACCCTGGAAACCCTAACACTGGAAACCCTTACCCTGGAAACCCTAACTCTAACCCTGGAAACCCTAACCCTAGAAACCCTTACCCTAGAAACCCTAACTCTAACCCTGGAAACCTTAACACTGGAAACACTATACCTGGAAACCCTAACACTGGAAACCCTAACACTGGAAACCCTTACCCTAGAAACCCTAACTCTAACCCTGGAAACCCTAACACTGGAAACCCTTACCCTGGAAACCCTAACTCTAACCCTGGAAACCCTAACACTGGAAACCCTAACCCTGGAAACCCTAACACTGGAAACCCTAACACTAGAAACCCTAACCCTAGAAACCCTAACTCTAACCCTGGAAACCCTAACCCTAGAAACCCTAACTCTAACCCTGGAAACCCTAACACTGGAAACCCTTACCCTGGAAACCCTAACACTAACCCTGGAAACCCTAACACTGGAACCCCTAACCCTGGAAACCCTAACTCTAACCCTGGAAACTCTAACACTGGAAACCCTAACCCTAGAAACTCTAACTCTAACCCTGGAAACCCTAACACTGGAAACCCTAACCCTGGAAACTCTAACTCTAACCTTGGAAACCCTAACACTGGAAACCCTACTCCTGAAAACCCTTACTCTAACCCTAGAAACCCTAACCCTAGAAACCCTAACTCTAACCCTGGAAACCCTAAATCTGGAAACACTAACACTGGAAACCTTAACACTGGACACCCTAACTTTAACCCTGGAATCCCTAACCCTAGAAACTCTAACTCTAACACTGGAAACCCTAACCCTGGAAACCCTAACTCTAACCCTGGAAACTCTAACACTGGAAACCCTAACCCTAGAAACCCTAACCCTGGAAACCCTAACACTGGAAACCCTAACACTGGAAACCCTAACCCTGGAAACTCTAACTCTAACCCTGGAAACTCTAACTCTAACCCTGGAAACCCTAACACTGGAAACCCTACTCCTGAAAACCCTTACTCTAACCCTAGAAACCCTAACCCTAGAAACCCTAACTCTAACCCTGGAAACCCTAACACTGGAAACCGTTACCCTGGAAACCCTAACTCTAACCCTGGGAACCCTAACACTGGAAACCCTTACCCTGGAAACCCTTACTCTAACTCTGGAAACCTTAAGACTGGAAACCCTAACCCTGGAAACCCTAACACTGGAAACCCTAACACTGGAAACCCTTACCCTAGAAACCCTAACTCTAACCCTGGAAACCCTTACACTGGAAACCCTAACCCTGGAAACCCTTACCCTGTCGCTTTCAAAGGTTTTTACATTTTCACTTGCTCGCAAACTTCTCCTAATATATTCTTTCTATACAAGAATGTAGTGGAATGTTCATTCTTACGTGCAGATCTACCATTACTTCCACCAACGTACACTGGAAACACTAATCTTATCCCTAACCCTAACCCAAACCCTAACACTGGAAACGCTAACCCTAACTCTAACCCTGGAGACCCTAACCATAATCCTTAGCCTGGAAGCCTTAACCCTTACCCTGGAAATCCTATCCCTAATCTTGGAAACCCTAACCCTGGAAACCCTAACCCTGAAAAGCCTAACACTAACCCTAACCCTACCCCTGGAAACCCTATCCCTAATCTTTGGAAACGCTAACCCTAACCCTAACCCTAGAAAACCCTACCACTGAAAATCCTAACGATAACCGTGGAAACCCTAACACTTGAAAACCTTAACCCTAACTCTGGAAACCCTAACACTGGAAACACTAACCTTAACCCTAACCCTGGAAACACTGACCCTGACCCTAACCCTAACACTGGAAACCCTTACCCTGGAAACCCTAACTCTAACCCTGGAAACCCTAACACTGGAAACCCTAACCCTAGAAACCCTAACTCTAACCCTGGAAACCCTAACCCTAGAAACCCTAACTCTAACCCTGGAAACCCTAACACTGGAAACCCTTACCCTGGAAACCCTAACTCTTACCCTGGAAACCCTAACACTGGAAACCCTAACCCTGGAAACCCTAACACTGGAAACCCTAACACTAGAAACCCTAACCCTAGAAACCCTAACTCTAACCCTAGAAACCCTAACCCTAGAAACCCTAACTCTAACCCTGGAAACCCTAACACTGGAAACCCTTACCCTGGAAACCCTAACACTAACCCTGGAAACCCTAACACTGGAACCCCTAACCCTGGAAACCCTAACTCTAACCCTGGAAACTCTAACACTGGAAACCCTAACCCTAGAAACTCTAACTGTAACCTTGGAAACCCTAACCCTGGAAACTCTAACTCTAACCTTGGAAACCCTAACACTGGAAACCCTACTCCTGAAAACCCTTACTCTAACCCTGGAAACCCTAACCCTAGAAACCCTAACTCTAACCCTGAAAACCCTAACTCTGGAAACCTTAACACTGGAAACCGTAACACTGGAAACCCTAACTTTAACCCTGGAAACCCTAACCCTAGAAACCCTAACTCTAACCCTGGAAACCCTAACACTTGAAACCCTAACCCTGGAACCCCTAACTCTAACCCTGGAAACCCTAACACTGGAAACCCTAACCCTGGAAACCCTAACTCTAACCCTGGTAACTCTAACACTGGAAACCCTAACCCTAGAAACCCTAACTCTAACCCTGGAAACCCTAACACAGGAAACCCTAACACTGGAAACCCTAACCCTGGAAACTCTAACTCTAACCCTGGAAACTCTAACTCTAACCCTGGAAACCCTAACACTGGAAACCCTACTCCTGAAAACCCTTTCTCTAACCCTGGAAACCCTAACCCTGGAAACCCTAACTCTAACCCTGGAAACCCTAACACTGGAAACCGTTACCCTGGAAACCCTAACTCTAACCCTGGGAACCCTAACACTGGAAACCTTTACCCTGGAAACCCTTACTCTAACTTTGGAAACTTTAAGACTGGAAACCCTAACCCTGGAAACCCTAACACTGGAAACCCTTACCCTAGAAACCCTAACTCTAACGCTGGAAACCCTAACACTGGAAACCCTAACCCTGGAAACCCTCACTCTAACCCTGGAAACCCTAACACTAGAAACCCTAACTCTAACCCTGGAAACCCTAACACTGGAAACCCTTACCCTGGAAACCCTAACACTGGAAACCCTAACCCTTACTCTTTAAACCCTAACCTTGGAAATGCTGACCCTAACCCTAACCCTGGAAACCCTTATCCTAACCCTGGAAATACTAAACCTTACACTGGAAACCCTTACCCTAGAAACCCTAACTCTAACCCTGGAAACCCTAACACTGGAAACCCTAACTCTGGAAACCCTCACTCTAACCCCGGAAACCCTAACCCATGAAACCCTTACTCTAACCCTGGAAACCCTAACACTGGAAACCCTTACCCTGGAAACCCTAACTCTAACCCTGGGAACCCTAACACTGGAAACCCTTACCCTGGAAACCCTTACTCTAACTCTGGAAACCTTAAGACTGGAAACCCTAACCCTGGAAACTCTAACACTGGAAACCCTTACCCTAGAAACCCTAACTCTAACCCTGGAAACCTTAACACTGGAAACCCTAACCCTGGAAACCCTCACTCTAACCCTGGAAACCCTAACACTAGAAACCCTAACTCTAACCCTGGAAACCCTAACACTGGAAACCCTTACCCTGGAAACCCTAACACTGGAAACCCTAACCCTTACTCTTGAAACCCTAACCTTGGAAATGCTGACCCTAACTTTAACCCTGGAAACCCTTATCCTTACCCTGGAAATACTAAACCTTACACTGGAAACCCTTACCCTAGAAACCCTAACTCTAACCCTGGAAACCCTAACACTGGAAACCCTAACCCTGGAAACCCTCACTCTAACCCCGGAAACCCTAACCCATGAAACCCTTACTCTAACCCTGGAAACCCTAACACTGGAAACCCTTACCCTGGAAACCCTAACACTGGAAACCCTAACCCTTACTCTTGAAACCCTAACCTTGGAAATGCTGACCCTAACCCTAACCCTGGAAACCCTTATCCTAACCCTGGAAATACTAAACCTAACACTGGAAACCCTAACCCTAACACAAACTCAAACCCTTACCCTATCACTGGAAATCCTAACCCTAATCATTGCACTGGAAACACTAATCCTAAAACTAACACTGACAACACTAACCCTACCCCTAACATCAGAAACCCTAACCCTAACCGTAACCCTAACTATAACCCAAACACTGGAAAGGTTTCTTCCTAGGATAACAACTTCTTCTTAGCGGCGTCATTAAAAATTTTCGATCCTGCTATTATCTGTTAGCTTCTTAATATTTTCGACGTAAATACACTTTGGAGTTGGGGGGGTCATTTTGGTCGGCTTTCAAAATACTTTTTTATATATCCTCGCTTGATCGAACTCAAATTTTAGCAGCTTAGCAGAATTAAATCATTGTTCGTTAACAGTCGCTTCAATTAATGTTTATATATTTTCAAGTCATCGTTTACCTACCGAGTCACGCCGGATGGATTAAATTAACTTTCTTTCTTCCGATTACATTACCGATTTTCAAAAACTTACAACTACCTTGATGAATAAGTACCACTTCATTTATTTCTAAAGCCATAGTTTTTTTTTTCATTTTCATTCTAGGAATAGCAGAATGACATTTTCAAAGAATGAGCCGCTATTGCAGTCATTAAGAGAATTGCTCACCCAATGTTCGCTTGGATATTTCAAATATAAAAATTAGTCATTTCTTTTAATTAATTAATTATAATTGTTCTTCATTCTATTTTTTCTGCATTCTAATAAATAATTTCAACAAAATATTAACTCCAGAACCGATTCTTTAACCAAGTTAATTATATCGCCTTGTGACGTGTCATTTATGATTAAAAGCATGCAACCTGTAATTGCTTTATGCGTCACTTCCGTTTTACGATTCCCGCGCCAAGCTCCAGTAGTCCGTAGCTAGGTTTACGACAGCCAGTTGTCATGGTTAACAAAATGTTGTCGATCTTTACTTTATACCTACACTCATAACGATTCGGACTTAAACGTAATTATCGACTACTGAACGTGTTACTCAATTACATGAACTGTTTCTTTAATAAATATCGTATTTTTAAAATAGTGGCATTTGTCACGAGAAACCTTTCTCGCAGACATTACCATCTCCTTTCGCTTGAATCGTTCTCATCCTTGATAGAGTGCCGACCGGTGCGATACGGACATTTTTCAAGTGAAATTCACTTTATCTGTTTTTTGACTATCCGTTCAATTTTCACGGTTCTGGTACGACAACTGCGCGTGCTCGGTTTTTTGTGTTCCTTTCTTATATAGACACACAGTAATACGCCTAATTTTAGGATACAAAACAAAACATACAGTGTTTTGTATTATTTCGAATTCACCACAGCTTTCAAATGTAACGGGAGGTAATCCTCTCAGGAATTACCTTTCGGTGGCGTTCTTATTCGTATGTGAATGCTGATATCGCTGCAAAAGAACATTCTCGAGCGAAATGAACTTTTATCGATTATTTAAATTATTAATTGAATTTTGCTGTACCGTTACGTTTACGACGCGCAAATTGTGTCTACCTTTTTTCTGACTTGTTATTAGCTTTCTCGCTTCCTCTCACCACTTGAAATGGTTTCGTCCGCGCGCTACAATAAGAAACACGTTTTACTCGCTAACTGTTTTGTGACATGCTAGAAATACATATATGTATTTTTGAACAAATAACTACAGGCTGGTCTTTATTATAGCCTTAAGGATATATATATATATATATATATATATATATATATATATATATATATATATATATATATAGAGAGAGAGAGAGAGAGAGAGAGAGAGAGAGAGAAGAAAAAAGAGTGATAAATATGAGACGATTGTCCAAATTTATTTCAAATTTCAATTGTTCAATGCAAGGTGTATTCAGTAATAAACTAGTGTTTATTATTCTTTCCTTAAGCCAAGGCTTTTCAAAGATCGAAATCTTATCATCAGAGGAGAAAAACAGATGGATAAGTTGGCTTTTGAAAAAACCAAAGTTCAAATATTTGAAAAATATGAAAATTATTATTAAAGGAATTTTTGTTAAAAAAACGCAGTGTATGAGAAAAAGATCCGTGAAAAATATATGCAGATTGTCCGGGTGGTAAATTTCCGTTGAAAAGAAGTCAGATGAATTGTAGAATGTGTAGAAAACTCTTTGCGTGGGAGCAGTGTGGAGAAAGTGCTCAAAATATAGGTAAGTCCAGGCGCACTTAAAGGGGATTGAAAAGAGAGAAACTGGCCATTTTTTTATATACTTCCAGGACCAAATAAGGCAGATGATATCTCGCTCAAGGTTTAAATCAAAATGAAACAAAAAAGGCAAAACGGTTAAAGATTTAGGGTTAGGGGGGAGGGTATGAGGTACGGGATTGTTTAAATAGCCGCTTTGTGAGTTGGGAGGAAATAAAAAAAGAAGGAAAAGGGACAGGAGGAAGGGTTGGTGTGGGGATGAAGTTAAAGTGACAGGGTGATGAGGGTGTGGGCGGGCGGTAGGATATATGTTTTGGAGGGTAGGATTAATCTGAAGCGGGATGGGAGTGTAGATATTGCTGATTCTAAAAATAGAATTCAAATGAGTGAGCTTCTAACATTTAAGAGGTGACAAGTGAGGCAGCAAAAGCGAATTAAATTATAGTTACCAGTAAGAGTTTCTGGGGGTTTAAAAAGGGTTAAAATAGAATTAGTTAAAAGCATGGTAAAATAAATAGAGGTATGAGAGAGAGTGAATGATTAAAATTAAAAATTAAAATTAAAAATTAAAATTTAAAAGGAGCTAGGGAATAGTTAATTTAAAAAACTTTTTAAAAATTTATTTTAAAACCAAATTAAGGGTTATATGAATAATTAGAAGGGACATTAAATGATCAAGGAGAAAGAGGGGGAAATAAATTAATGGGAAAAGAGTTAGTTAAATTAAAGATGAGGCCTGTCCTACTAAGTTATATTGAAATTTAGGAGAGGGGAACAGTATAAGGGATAAGGATAGATTGTTTGAAACAGTTTGTTTCGATTACAAGTAATAGGGGGTGGGATTGGGTTGGTTCAATTAAAACTTGAGTGCAGTGTCAGTGTTATAATCTATAGTTTAAATGGTGAGTGAGTCGTAACAGGGTGACAATTAACAATTACAGTTTAAAATTAAATTAGATATATAAGGGAAGCTTGCAAGGGATTTCCAAGTAGATTGAAAATATGATTTGAGGGGATGGGGGTGAAATTGGTCAAAGATAAGGTAAGGTGAGCACAAGAGAATAGATCGATAGGAAATGGCTCGCGAGTATTTAGAGGGATTAGGATTATTCAAAATAGGCCAAAATAAGTAGTTATGCAACTAGCCTTAATCAATCAATTCATTAAAAAAACATTTCTCAAGGGGGGTATGGAAGCTATTAAGGAGATAGGATAGAAATGCTAGTAACAATTGAATTTATATAAGTGTTATGGGCCAGGGTTGGATTGAAAAATTAAGCAAACTTACATTTTGATGCTAGTGTGTTAGAAATCTAATAAGAATTACAGGGGGATATAAATGGACCCAATTGGAGGGGAATTCGAAAATCGTAGTTAAAAAGAGGACGAAAAAGTTACAGGTGAAGATGTTGCTATTAGGAGGAGCCCAATATAAGGACGATATAGTGGATGTGTGGGAGATAATAAGGAAGTGAGAATAAGATGCCATGAGGGAGTGTGTGGGTAGGTTTACGGACAGGAGAAAAAAGTGATAAATATAAGAGGTTAGGAGTAGAGCAGAGGTAAAAGGATAATAGGAGCTATATTGCAGATGAGATATAAATGTCTAAATATTAGATATGTTAATGATCGGTGGGAAGTAGGAGGGATAATGTTAGTTCATTCTACTATAGGTGTTACGGGTAGATATAGTTGTTAGGTGTAATGGGGAGGAAAAATTTATTGGGAGGGTTAATTGGTGAGATTAGGGGTGTAAGAATAGAAGTTACAAAATTACCCTGGGATATAGTTTAGAGAATTGTCAGATGCTAAAAAACGGGGGGGGGGAGTTATTGGCTGGAAGGAGGAGTGTCAGAGGGGGTAATGAAATTAATGTATTTAAATTTTTGCTTGTGTCTGCAATTTGAAATAAGTTCATTTTTGGAGTTAATAACATTTAAGTTCTTGGGTGCAGTGGCTATCATATAAGTTTCCAAGATACATAGTTGGCAGAAGGTAGAACCAGGAGTATATGAGTTTGACTTTTTTAATATAGACCAACTTATGGAGTAGGGGATCTTTTTGATGTTAAAACTTTTTATTAGGTTGGAAAGAGAAGTGCTAGTGGTCCTATTATTATTGTGTTTAAAAGAGTAGATATGGTTAGAGATTCGAGTCTTAATGGGGAAAGCACTAGCACCGATATAGGTATGAATTTTGTGGGGGTTGTTGTTATATTATTTTTGTTGTTTATATTATTGGGGATGCTTACGGTTTGTATGCTCAGATTCTGGTCGAGGTTTAAGTTAGGGTTATTGGTTTGGGAAAATGGGGTATCTTGGGGGATGAGATCGGATCCATTATTAGTTAGTGGTAGTTGTTGGTCAGTGTGAAGGGTGTTATTTAGTGGAGGGGGTTGCTGATGGGGATGGTTGAGGGGGAAGGGGGGGGGGAGATTGTATGTTGGTATTATTTTGCATATTGGTATTAATTTGTGTAATGGTGTATTGTTTAACAGTACAGGAATATATAACGTTACTTTGTATGCAATCACCGTTTAATCCGCATTCTCTAGATTTTTGGCAGTTCAGTTATTAGTGGGGTGTATGGTGGGTGCTGTTTGTTGGGCAGATTTAATTTTGTTGTTGTTAGATGTGATGATGGTTTGTGCTATATTGGGCATTGTGGAGTAAGAAATTTTAATAGAGTTCTTATTTAAAATAGTGCTATATTTATGTGGGTGCTTGAACGAGTTATCTAAAATTTTGAAGAATTCCTTAGCTATATTAGTTTTTACATTGTAATTATAGTGGGGTTAAACCAAATATTATCCTTTCTTCTAATTTTTTATTTTTATTTTCACTGTGTTCTTGAGGGTTAGCCGTTTTAACTATATTAATAGTTTTAGTGTGTCTATTTACATATTTCTTAGGTTTCTTGGGTATCGTGGTGCTAGTTCGTTGTCTATCTTGTGTAGCCATTTTGTATGTAATAACATTTAAAGGTTTATTCCCCTGGAGAGGGGGATTATTTTCATATTTAATTTTATCAGTGTATCCCGAGTTAAGGAGTGCGTTATTATAAAAACTAGAATTTTGTTCGAAGATAGGTTTATTAGTTGAAAGTCTTTAAATTCTATTTGAAATTGAAGGGATTATTGAATTAATGATGGATTTAGAGTGGTTAGAATGCTTATGTACGTAAAACAGGGTTAGATTAGGTTTGTGGTAAGGGCTAAATGATTCGGAGTTAAGGTCCAGTGTTAGGTCAAGGAAATTAGATATTCTTTTCTCGGGTTCTATAGTTATATACATCATTTGCTTACAGAGTCTAAGTTGATTCTGAGGAAGGGGTTCGAACCGTGCAACCGTCTAAGATTATCATCCCTGCACTGTGAGGATGTATGAATAAAAGTTGTGTATGTGAATATGCTTAGTTATGGTAATGTTTGAGTGAGGTTACGTGTGTGCGTGCTCATAGGATGTGTGCGTATTTAGGTTTGTGTATGCGCGTGAGTAAAGTTGTCTATATGTATGATATCGTCAAGTCGTAAGTGTCATAATTTTGACACGGCAGTTATTAGTTGATTAACTTAAAGATCCCTCCCCTTCGACCGCCACAGTTAAATATAAGTTTTTTATTTCCCCCTCTCTCTAAAAGATGTATCAAATTGGTTGCTACCACCACTCCCTCTGGTTGTGTTTTAATTGTCGTAGGGAAATTCAATTTTCTATCAGTCTCAAAAATGTAATTGTCTGAGTGAGGCTTGTAAAACGGCACGGTTGAAATAAATTATTGCATCGACAATTATGTGATTTCGTGTTATTATATTTTATGTTACTCTTGCTCTGTTTACTACATTGAGCTCTCATACCCAGATTTCCTCCTGGAATTATCTCATTATAACACACACACACACACACACATATATATATATATATATATATATATATATATATATATATATGTATATATATATATATGTGTGTGTGTTTGTGTGTGTGTGTTATTTGTATATACACATGAAAAATGATAGCATATATATATATATATATATATATATATATATATATATATAAAGTGGTGTACTAAAAGCGAACTTTTAGGAAAGGTAAAACCTATTGTGAAGAGTATACACCTCAATATCCAGGATAGAGCAGGTAGATATGAAGAAGAATGGAAAGGAATTAGAGAAGCAAAAACCAAATCAAATTTCAATTCAATTGCTCAGAGCAAGGTATATTCCGAAAAAAGGCAATTTATTCAAGTTAAATTTTCCTTAAGCCAGGCTTTTCAAAGATCAAAATCTTATCATCAGAGGACGTCGCTGGGATAGATGAGTTGGCAAAGGCCAAGATTTAAAATTTGAAAAAATAAAAAAAAAGTTGTAGGGAAAGAAACACAGGGCAAAACTCTGCCCGAATGCAAGCAAATGTCCGATTGCTAAAAAGTCCGGTGTCGAAAAGTCCAGCGGAGAGAATGAAATGTAGATAGGTATGGCGTTAAAAGGCACGAGAGGTTATGAGAGAGGATTCAAATTTAAATTCCAAGAAGCCACAACTTCAGGTGCGGCGAAGATAGAATGAATCCAAAGGGTAAAAAGTCTTTTTTCCCCATTTTTAAAAACTTTCCATGATATTTCAGCCCAGGAAGTCTTTTTAATGGCGAATATTTTCCACCTCACGTTTTACTAAGCCTTGCCTGCAACCACGAACGTACCTCTTATTGGACTTTTTACCCTTTGGATTCATTCTATCTTCGCCGCACCTGAAGTTGTGGCTTCTTGGAATTTAAATTTGAATCCTCTCTCACAACCTCTCGTGCCTTTTAACGACCTACCTATCTACATTTCATTCTCTCCGCTGGACTTTTCAACATCGGACTTTTTAGCAATCGGACATTTGCTTGCATTCGGGCAGAGTTTTGCCCTGTGTTTCTTTCCCTACAACTTTTATTTTATTTTTTCAAATTTTAAATCTTGGCCTTTGCCAACTTATCTATCCCAGCGACTTCCTCTGATGATAAGATTTTGATCTTTGAAAAGCCTGGCTTAAGGAAAATTTAACTTGAATAAATTACCTTTTTGCGGAATATACCTTGCTCTGAGCAATTGAATTGAAATTTGATTTGGCTTTTGCTTCTCTAATTCCTTTCCATTCTTCTTCATATATATATATATATATATATATATATATATATATATATATATATATATATATATATATAGTTTAACCGCATGCTACACACAGCGGCATATCAACATTGGTCGTCGATAACATCAAGACGAATTTCAACTTGACTGTGATAGATGTCTCAGTCAGGGAGAATAAAGAAGAGAAAAAAATATGCTTATACTTCTGACAAGGGTGTTTAACACCGAAAGTACTCAAGTTAAAAAAAGAAAAGTTTTTAAAGTAAATAAATAATTTATTTTAAAAAAACAAATAATTTGCGTTGTTCAGGTTTTCAAAATATTAAAAAAAAATATCCTCCTCATTATATATATATATGTATAAATATATATATATATATATGTGTGTGTGTATATATATATATACATATATATACATATATATATACATACATATATATATATTTGTGTGTTTTTGTAGGCGTGTATTCAGCAAAACAAACTATTCTTAACTGCGTGACTTTCTATTCGCATATTGATGTTAAAGTTAGTTTTACTTTTCAAAATTAACAATGTTCTTTGTTATTGCTTCTACGTTTATTTTTTATTATTATCATTATCATTATTATTATTATTATTATTAATATTATTAATATTATTATTATTATTAATATTATTATTAATATTATTATTATTAATATTATTATTATTATTAATATTATTATTATCATTATTATTAATATTATTATTATCATCATTATTATTATCATTATTATCATTATTATTATTGTTAATATTCTTATCATCATTATTATTATTAATATTATTATTATTATCATTAATATCATTTTTATTATTATTATTAATATTATTATCATCATTATTATTAATATTATTATTAATATTATTATTATTATTATTATTATTATTATTATTATTATTATTATTATTATTATTCGTCCTCGTCATCCAAAAACGCTTAATCTTTGTAAATTCCATTTGCTGGCCCGTCTATGTTCTGTTATCCTCTAGCACGAACGGTCCCCTCCTCCCACCCCCTTGCCACAATTGTAGACGCGCGCAATGCCGACAAACAGCTAAGCAACCATCCCCCAGATCAAAAGGGCAGACGCGAAGTCTACGCTCAACTCCGATACTGGTTTCTATATCTTGAAGAATCCACAAGAAGTTGCATCCCCTCCGGACGAAACAATGTTAAAATGTGGGCTGTATATTCATTCTGTCATACAATATTTGCCTTTTTGCGATAGAGTTTTTTCTCCTCCAACTTTTAAGTTGGTCCATTGTTTTCGAACAAAACCAAACAAATAGAAAAAGAATTTGAAAAAACTTAAAGTTCCCGCCCGACTCTGATGCGCTGTATATTCAGGGTCGTCAAGATGTAAAAATATACTCTGAAGCAATGAAGAATAGTGTTTGAAACGAAAGTGATAAAACTAGGTTGTGAAATGTAGGACAAATGTTTAAAAGAAGATATATATATATATATATATATATATATATATATATATATATATATAAGCCAATTCAAAAACTTCCTCAAACACACGCGTCTTTCAAATTTCCATCATTAATTTGTTTTAAACCTTCTAATAAATTAATATTCGCAACTATACATTCATGATTGTTTTTTTTTTCAGATTTCCAAATATATTTAAAATATTTTCTTCGATAATAATCTTAATAAAAATTATAAATAGAATTAATAAAAGACATTGTTTTTTATTTATGTAATTGAGTTACGTCATTGAATTAGATTGTAATAGAATAGGATGGAACAGCCGGTGGCCATTCCAACATTTGATTACCCGCCCTCTGATTATTCAAACGCACAGAAAGTTCTAATTAAAGAAACAGAAAGCGAGAGAAAAAGATCACGCAAGCAATTAAATAAAACAACTAGCACACATATGTGACTGGATGGATCATATGTGTGTTAGTAAGTATAAAGAAAGTTTTTTTTATTTGGAATTGCATTTTCCATGAACCCTGATATATATATATATATATATATATATATATATATATATATATATATATATATATATATATATATATATATATTCTTTGTAGAATGGTAGGAAAAATCCCAGCAGAGTGCTCGATTAATTAAGAATCAAAGTTAAAAATTAAGAGCATAATATTTATTTATTCTGGTACAGAAAAATTAGTACAACATTCGTACCGTCGGTTTCAAGCACGGAAGGTCTTACCCATCCGGCTCTCTTCAGCTTCTGTTGTCATCTGTTTTGGAAATGTGAGGTCACATGACACTCTTGTTGGGACGCGTTATTTGCTCAGTGTGTTGTGTGTGTTTGTTTAAATTTGAATTTAGTGTAATAAGACCGTTGAGATCTAAAACACGGGAGAAGAAAGAGAATTCAAGATTTAAGGGGATAAAAAGGGAATAAAAGAGGGGGGTAAAAAATAAAAAATATATATGAAAAAATATATATATATATATAAATAAATAAATATAAAAAAACATATATATATATAAAAACATTTCAATACTAAGAATAAAAGAATAAAAAGAAAAAGAGTATAAAAAGGTATAAAAAGAAAGGGGGTTAAAAAATATATATATATAGAGAATAAAATGTAGAGAATAAAAAAGAGCGAGAGAGAAAGAAAGAATAAAAATAGAAAGAATAAAAATATAAATATAAATATATAAATAAAAATAAAAATAAATTAAAAATAAATTTAAAGATTAAAAATAATAATAATGATAATAAAAAATAAAATTAAAAATTAAAAATTAAAAATTAAAGATCAAAAACAAAAATAATAAAAATAAAGAAAGGGTTTCTCTGAAATTCCCGTGAGCCAAATTATGAATTTGTATCATTAGCCGTTATATTTTTGAAGGTATGCGTCCTAAAAACCGTTGATGTGTAAGAATCTTTTCCCCAGAATGGAGTGATTTTAATGAAGAAATTCGGAACTAAGGGAGGTAACTAAGATGGAAATATGAAATATTTGAGTTTGTTAAAATGGGTTTGTAGATTAATCTAGTGGTTGATAAAAAATTAAATATTTTTGCATTTTGGTGAAAGTCGAAGTTTTTGCTCTTGGAATTTATGTGGATATAGTTTGTTTAAATGGATTTGTAGAGTAATCTAGTGACTGATAATTAAATTAAATATTTTGTATTTTTGTGAAGGTCGGAGTTTTTGCTCTTGAAGTTTAAGTGGATATAGGTTGATGAGGTATTTGTTCGTTTTTATTGTGTTTATATTAGTAGAGGGGGGGGGGTAGTTAGACATTATGTGAATCGGTCAGACCAGTTTATAAGCAATGCTTGTCTCTTGTGGACACATCCCCTGAATATTTCATCGCGGACATTTAAACAGGCTGTATTCGGATCGATGATGGCTTTTGAAATGTGGTATTTTTCAGCGTCACATAGAGGACATCTGTTTATGGCTGGAGAGAAGGATGGTTTTCTCTCAATTATTTTCCATTTGATGGTGAAGGGTGTGTTTTCTTCTTTAAGCTGCCATATTCGGGTTGCGAGTGCCGTATTAGCCTTGTTTTTGTATCTGAAGGAGTTTCTGTGTGCATATAGCCTTTGTTTGAAGTTTCCCTTCGTCATCCCAATATATTTTTCTGCATTACTGGTATTCTGGTCTGTGACGGTTGCTTCATAAATGATTGAATTGATTTTGCAATTTCCCTCCAGGGGGCAGTTGTTTTTGTCTTGGCATGAGCAGCCTGCGTTTGTAATTGTTTTGGGTTCTGCAGAGATAATTTTTCTTATTGAAGGGGCAGTGGAATAGCTGACCTTAACAGAATTTCTGTTAAAAAGTTTGTGTAATTCATTTGTGGGTGGGAAGTGTTTGTCGAGCAACTTGAGGAAAAGTTGGCCTACCTTTGTTTTGGTATTGGTCGAAGAGCCAAACGGAAAAAAAAAAAAAAAACTACTACGGGGAAAAAAACTACTACGGCTTAAAATCTGGTAAATACCCGCCAAAAGTAGAGGCCTTAGACAATTTCGAAAAAGACCTACTCAACATTACTCACAACCTAGTTTTTACAAACAAGCAAAATCCATTTCAGAAGACACTTACCGCCGACATAAAAAAACTTAAAAGAGAAAATAACGCACTTGTATTCTCCGACAAAACTAAAAATATTTATAAAATGACTAAAAAGGAAAAAACAGACCTAACAATTAACTCCATTACCGATAAATATCAATTAGCCAAGGCAGATACATATAAATCTATTAATAATGATACTACTGAAATAGCTACTAGACTAGGCGTCGAATATAGAATTAATTATTTAGATAAGAGGAAGGCCTTTGTTACTTTAAAAGACCACAAAGAAAACTTCACAAATAAACCCTCATGCAGACTTATCAACCCAGCTAAAAGCGAACTAGGACTAGCAAGCAAATCCATTGTTAAAAATATAGTTAATAAAATTAAGGAAAAAATAAACCTAAGTCTGTGGGGCAATACTAACTCAGTCCTAAATTGGTTCCATAACATACAAGATAAACACAGATGCAAATTCACACAATTAGATATAGTAGACTTCTACCCATCCATTACAAAAGACACCCTAGATAAGGCCTTAACATTTGCACTTTCACACACAAACATCAGTCAACTAGAAAGGGACACAATACTGCAAGCAAGACAAACCCTTCTCTTCTTCGAGGGAAGGGCTTGGGTTAAAAAATCAAACCCAGAGGACCCATTTGATGTTGCAATGGGGGCCTACGACAGTGCAGACATCTGTGACTTAGTCGGCTTGCTTATATTAAATACACTCCAAAATAAATTTCCAGACCATTTCTTTGGTCTCTATAGAGATGACGGACTTTGTCTGTCACGCAACCACAACGGAAACACATTAGATAGATTTAGAAAAGAATTAACAAACACCTTCCATAATCTCGGCTTCAAAATTACCATTAAAACAAATTTAGACCAAGTAAACTTCCTAGATACCACACTGAACCTTAAAAACAATACACACAAACCTTTCCACAAACCCAATGAAACACTCCAATACATACACAAGGGATCCTGCCACCCCCCACCATCTTTAAAAATTTAATCAATAATATTAGCCAAAGAATCTCAAACCTCTCATCCAGTCCCGAAATTTTCAACCAAGCAGCACCATATTACAACAAAGCGCTCCGCGACAGCGGGTTCAGAGAAGAAATCTCATACACCCCCAACCGAGACCAACCACGGGGGACCCGCAATAGAAGGAGATCGGTGATCTGGTTTTCCCCACCCTATTCGACCAATACCAAAACAAAGGTAGGCCAACTTTTCCTCAAGTTGCTCGACAAACACTTCCCACCCACAAATGAATTACACAAACTTTTTAACAGAAATTCTGTTAAGGTCAGCTATTCCACTGCCCCTTCAATAAGAAAAATTATCTCTGCAGAACCCAAAACAATTACAAACGCAGGCTGCTCATGCCAAGACAAAAACAACTGCCCCCTGGAGGGAAATTGCAAAATCAATTCAATCATTTATGAAGCAACCGTCACAGACCAGAATACCAGTAATGCAGAAAAATATATTGGGATGACGAAGGGAAACTTCAAACAAAGGCTATATGCACACAGAAACTCCTTCAGATACAAAAACAAGGCTAATACGGCACTCGCAACCCGAATATGGCAGCTTAAAGAAGAAAACACACCCTTCACCATCAAATGGAAAATAATTGAGAGAAAACCATCCTCCTCTCCAGCCATAAACAGATGTCCTCTATGTGACGCTGAAAAATACCACATTTCAAAAGCCATCATCGATCCGAATACAGCCTGTTTAAATGTCCGCGATGAAATATTCAGGGGATGTGTCCACAAGAGACAAGCATTGCTTATAAACTGGTCTGACCGATTCACATAATGTCTAACTACCCCCCCCTCTACTAATATAAACACAATAAAAACGAACAAATACCTCATCAACCTATATCCACTTAAACTTCAAGAGCAAAAACTCCGACCTTCACAAAAATACAAAAATATTTAATTTAATTATCAGTCACTAGATTACTCTACAAATCTATTTAAACAAACTATATCCACATAAATTCCAAGAGCAAAAACTTCGACTTTCACCAAAATGCAAAAATATTTAATTTTTTATCAACCACTAGATTAATCTACAAACCCATTTTAACAAACTCAAATATTTCATATTTCCATCTTAGTTACCTCCCTTAGTTCCGAATTTCTTCATTAAAATCACTCCATTCTGGGGAAAAGATTCTTACACATCAATGGTTTTTAGGACGCATACCTTCAAAAATATAACGGCTAATGATACAAATTCATAATTTGGCTCACGGGAATTTCAGAGAAACCCTTTCTTTATTTTTATTATTTTTGTTTTTGATCTTTAATTTTTAATTTTTAATTTTTAATTTTATTTTTTATTATCATTATTATTATTTTTAATCTTTAAATTTATTTTTAATTTATTTTTATTTTTATTTATATATTTATATTTATATTTTTATTCTTTCTATTTTTATTCTTTCTTTCTCTCTCGCTCTTTTTTATTCTCTACATTTTATTCTCTATATATATATATTTTTTAACCCCCTTTCTTTTTATACCTTTTTATACTCTTTTTCTTTTTATTCTTTTATTCTTAGTATTGAAATGTTTTTATATATATATATGTTTTTTTATATTTATTTATTTATATATATATATATATTTTTTCATATATATTTTTTATTTTTTACCCCCCTCTTTTATTCCCTTTTTATCCCCTTAAATCTTGAATTCTCTTTCTTCTCCCGTGTTTTAGATCTCATCGGTCTTATTACACTAAATTCAAATTTAAACAAACACACACAACACACTGAGCAAATAACGCGTCCCAACAAGAGTGTCATGTGACCTCACATTTCCAAAACAGATGACAACAGAAGCTGAAGAGAGCCGGATGGGTAAGACCTTCCGTGCTTGAAACCGACGGTACGAATGTTGTACTAATTTTTCTGTACCAGAATAAATAAATATATATATATATATATATATATATATATATATATATATATATATATATATATATATATATATATATATAATCTTATTTAATAGGCATTAAAAGTAATCCATGGACACGTTTTACTGGCTCACAGCCGTCATCAGCATGGCTAACTTACACAGAGATCGAACCCTCGATGTTGATGTCTATAGTGAGGAACGGCGCTGGAATGTGAAGAAACGTTCATGCGATGTAGCGTTAGTTGCCGTACACAACAACGATCTCTGTGAGTGGAGCACCTCGGCAAGTACAAGTTCCCAATGCTTTTCAGACAGGTTACGCGATCTAAGAGCTAAACGAATCGCCTTCCATATAATGCCATTCATTCTCTCTACTTGTCCGTTTCCGGTTGGATGATAAGGAGTGCTATTACTAGTTGCAACTCCTTTCTGGGAGAGATCAGATTTCAGCCCCTGTGACATGAAAGATGTGCCTCGATCTGAATGTATATAACTTGGCATTCCACATAGCAAATCTAAACATTTGATCACTGTTGCTGCATGCATATTGGGACATGGAAAAGCAAAAGGGAAACGAGAGTATTCATCAACTATAATTAATAAGTAACAATTAGTCGATACACTAGGCAGAGGACTTTTGAAATCAACACTAACTCGTTCCATAGGTTTTGTTGCTTTTATAAGAGTTCCTTTTGGTACGCGATAGAATTGAGGTTTTAGCTCTGCGCAAATCCTACAAGAAGCACGCATCTTCTTTACCTCTTCTGTAGAAAAGGGGAGATTCCTTGCTCTTACAAAATGAAGCAGTCGAGTTATCCCTGGATGACACAGTCCATTGTGGAGATCAGCGAGTGTAGATGTATTAAAGGTTGAACAAGTGTATGCTCGGGAAAATGTGTCAGGGGCCACATTATCTTTACCAGGACGATATTTGATAGTGTAGCTGAATGCGGCAAGTTCCAGTCTCCATTCCTGGATTTGTGCATTCTTAATTTTCGTGCGTCTTTTACTATCGAACATAAAGGCTATTGACCGCTGATCGGTAATCAAAGTAAAGTGGCTTCGTGACAGATAGTGGTTCCATTTACGCACAGGTCGTCCTCCTTGATTAAGAACGGCGGAAATCGCAACATCGGACGCATCACACTCTACCTCAAAGGGCAAGTTTCCATCCACCGTCTGCAGAGTAGCCTTTTCCAATTCTATTTTCAGCAAGTTGAAGGATTTCAAGGCCTTCTCTTCCAATGGGAATTTTATCGCGTTTTTTAGCGGTTCAATTTTGTTAGGAAATCCATGTATCCATTTATCCTTTTAAGTGATTTTAAGTTCTCGGGTGGATGAGCGAAGTCGCTCTGTATCAGGCTTGATGACACCATTCCCAACACAGTACCCCAGCACGTTAATAGAAGGCACGGACTTTACAGTCTTTGATTGGTTAAGAGTAAGGTTTCTCCGACCGACAGTGTCTAGGAACTGCTTTACATTTTTATCATGTTCCTCGTGAGTATGCCCTGCAATTGTTACATTGTCAAGGTACGGGAAAGCACCACGCAGGTTCCCCATCTTTTACTATACTGTCCATAGCCCGCTGGAAGGCAGCGACCCCATTTGTAACCCCAAACGAAATTCTACAAAATTGATACAAGCAAACATTTGCCTCAAACGCGGTATACTTTTTATCAGCCTCATTCAGTGGCACTTGGTGAAGAAGAAGAAGAAGAAGAAGAAGAAGAAGAAGAAGAAGAAGAAGAAGAAGAAGAAGAAGAAGAAGAAGAAGAAGAAGAAGAAGAAAATAAAAAGAGAAAGAAAAAGAAGAAGAAGAAAAAGATAAAAAGAATAAGAAAAAGAAGAAGAAGAAGAAGAAGAAGAAGAAGAAGATAAAAAGAAGAAGAAGAAGAAGAAGAAGAAGAAGAAGAAGAAGAAGAAGAAGAAGAATGATAATAATTGAACTACACTTCTCAATGTTACCGTTTACACATGCTGATAAGAGAAATCTATTTAATTTATTTGGGGCGATTTTGTGGGGGGGGGGCAGAAAGTCGATAGAAATAATATTGCTCCGGGCATAGGTCGTCGAATCCTTTTACATTGATATAAAAAAAATTTAAAAACTAGTAAAAGTGATATTTGCGCCATGCTGTTAGCAATATTAGAATAAAATTATGTTCGCCGCACGACATTTCTCAGTGATCGGCAACATTTTTAAACGCTGTCTGCTAATTTTTATTTTGGTAAAAGATAAAACCATCTCCGAAGAGTTTTTTTTTCTGTCCTGTTTATTGAGATGCGAACCACTTTTCACTTCACCT
>OY744542.1:68854073-68881573 GCA_963556195.1 Sepiola atlantica | reverse complement strand
CAACCTGACACTCTCTCTTTCTCTCTCTCTCTCTCTCTCTCTCTCTATATATATATATATATATATATATATATATATATATATATATATAGAATTATAAAAAGAAAAACTATACACACATTAAGGTTGTACACATAATAACTTATTTCGACCCCTTTAATTAGGTCTCCTCAGATGTATAGACAACCACGTCAAAAAAAAAAAAAACAGGGTTTTTTTTTTGGTTTTTTTTTGACGTGGTTGTCTATACATCTGAGGAGACCTAATTAAAGGGGTCGAAATAAGTTATTATGTGTACAACCTTAATGTGTGTATAGTTTTTCTTTTTATAATTCTGTTTTGCTCTGTTTAAATTACATTGAGCTCTGTTATTCAGATTCTCTACACTAAATTGAAATCTACACACTATATATATATATATATATATATATATATATATATATATATATATATATATATATATAAAGGTACTTAAGTTTTTTTTTAATACAACTTTTATTCCTATATAATTTTATTACTAGCTACCATATCGCAGAATGGTTCTTGGGTCTAGTGTTTGTTTAGTATTATTATTATTGTTATAATTAATATTATTTGATATGCAAATTACCATATGACACTGTAGTCTTAAGGGTAATATATTATTGTTATTAATAATATATTATTATCTATTTATGTGTATATTAGTGAACTAAAAGCTGAATTATTTCTACATTTGATGAAGGGGTCGTTTAATCTGTAGCACTGGAGAGCCATGAATATTATAACTGCCCTGTTTTGAAATCTCCGAAACAGTTACATGGTAAACAGCTGATGATCCCCGTTTAATATTTCACGCTTAAGTTAAGGTCCCTTGTTTTGTGAATTTTCCAGCGGTAAGTCAGCTTATGCAAGTGCTAAGTCTGCGATATCTTCGATTTAGTTAGTATCTCTGTGAATTTAAGCTGCATTTTCTTTCTTGGTGTACAATGACTCAAAGCTTATTTAGACTATATATATATATATATATATATATATATATATATATATATATATATATGATAATTCTATTTACACAGACATGTACAAAATCTGCGACACTGGCATGTCGATGTTATTGATTAGAATCCGATCTTAACCTCAGATCATGATCTGAGGTTAAGATCGGATTCTAACTCTGCCTGATGAGATCTCAGTTTATAGTAACTGTTGATCGATAACATCGACATGCCAGTGTAGCAGATTTTGTACATGTCTGTGTAAATAAAAGTATCATATATAAAGCTCTATTTTGATATTGAGCACTTTTTATAAACCCGGTTAAAATTCTCTGGATTACCACCCTGTGGATATTTTTCACCTGGATTATTACCATTATTATATATATATATATATATATATATATATATATATATATATATATATATATATATATATATAAAGAGGTGTACTAAAAGCGAACTTTTAGGAAAGGTAAAACCCTATTGTGAAGAGTATACAGCTCAATATCCAGGATAGAGCAGGTAGGGGGCCTCAGACTCTGCCCAGGTCACTGACCTGGTAGGTTTGTACTTGATGAGAGAATTGGGGTTTAATTTTGGACACTTACAGGGTGGGTTGTATAGGGACGATGCCCTGTTTGTATCTGGGGAGAGATCGAGACAATATAACAACACTATCAAAAACCTGCATAACTTCTTTAAAAACTTTGGTTTGACCATTACAGTGGAACCTGAGAAAAGAATATCTAACTTTCTTGACCTTACATTAGATCTTAACTCGGGAACCTTCAGCCCATACCATAAACCTAACTTAACCCTTTTCTACGTACATAGCCTATCTAACCACCCTAAATCCATCATAAACTCAATAGTCCCCTCAGTATCTAATAGAATCTCTAAGCTATCTGCGAATAAATCTATCTTCGATCAAAATTCTAGCTTTTACAATAATGCTTTGCTTAACTCAGGCTACAATCACAAAATTAAATATAACTGCAACCCCCTTACTCAAGTTAACAAATCTTCAGGCATTATTACTCACAACATGACCACACACAGAAATAAAAAGTTTAACTCATCAGCACCTAAGATAATCAAAACACACTCTAATAAGCCCATAGGAACTAAAGATATTGATAATCGGGTAGACCCACATTCGCATAAACAAAGAAAAAAACTTAGAAGAAAGAACAACATTTGGTTTAATCCGCCTTTCAGCAGTAATGTTAAAACCAATATACCTAAAGAATTTTTCCAAATCTTAGACAGATCTTTTAAGCATCCCCACAGATATAGCACTATTCTTAACAAAAATTCTATTAAAATATCATACTCTACTATGCCCAATATTGAACAAACTATCATAACCTCTAACAATAGGAAAATCAAACATATCCAACAGCAACCACCCACCACATCCCTCACCACTTGTAACTGCCGTAAACCTAGAGATTGTCCCCTTAACAACAACTGTGTACAGAAGGACGTAATATACGCTTGTACTGTTAAACAATTCCCTCGCTCTACCAATGTTGTGAGTAATCACAGTTCCCATACTCCACCCGAACTCCGGATCTCCCCGCAACCCCAATCCGCTTCTACTCTAAACTCCCGCTTATACAGCCATACCTCTATCCAAGCACCCCCAATAATAAATAGTGCTCATGGGCCAACTCACATTTCCCCCATATCCGCTCCACCCCACTTCTCCAAACAACTTTCCTCGCATAACTTGGATCTCCAAACCCAAATCTCTTCTAATACCATTAGTAATCTCAATGCAACTATAGCACCACCCTTCAAGATACACACATATATTGGGGCGTCCTCTTTCCCCATAAAGACCCGGATCTCTAACCATATATATTCCTTTAAAAATAGCAGCGATAACAGCACAGGCACTTCACTTTCCAATCTAATTAGAAACCTCGATCTCAAAAATACTCCCTATTCACTTCACTGGTCAATACTTAAAAAGTCCAAATCATATACCCCTGGAGCATCCCATTGCCAACTTTGTACTCTGGAAACCTTTATGATAGCTACTGCTACTAAATCTAAAAATATTATTAATTCTAAGAATGAACTTATCTCCAGTTGCAGGCATAAACGTAAATTCAGGTATAGCAACCATAATAATCCCCCAGACACCCCTCCCCCATTTGATTAAATACCCTCCCTTCATCTCGGATTTTCCCTCCTTACATCTCGAAACCCCTTTCTGATAGTTCTAATTCCTGTTGTTCTTTAATCTCTACTTATATCTCCCTCATCCCTTTAACCTTCTCTTAACTTAATAAAATTACCCATAAACTTCGTTAGCTTCGCATTTCCCTTAGTTTTAATACCTTTCTTCCATTACCCCCTAAATCTTTCCACTTAACCTTCTTAACTGTATAACTTTATTTGGCTTTCCATTTTCTTTCCCGTTTAACTTCTTTTAATGCATTCGTCCGCTTCCCTTCAACACTTCCATTCTTCATTCTTTTCCCTTTCAACGTAATAACTAACCCACTCTATTCATATTATATCCTAGCCCTTTTATTTACTTGTTGATTAGCCTTATCTACTCCATATCCCATTTGCACACCTCGAACTCCTTACTGCTTCCACTGTGCACTCTAATTATTCTTCCCCTCCTGTTTTTAATTCTTCTCACTTTTTTAATAGCCTCGATTATTCCCCCCCTTGTTTTACCTCGCCCTTCGCACATCTCTCTCAAACTACTCAACCCCCAACCCGCCCTAGCTCTACATCTTTTAACCCCTATAGTATTTACTTGTAACTGCGATCTCCACTCTCCTTCTGGCTTAATCCTTTGTCACTTTTTTAACCTTGTATATCTCTTACTTCTTCCGGCCTCCACTAACCTATTTAACAATTTTCTTAATTAACCTCCATATAACTTTTTTTTAAATTTCAAAGTTTATATTTTCCCATATCTATTTGAACTAGCATCCCGTAACTGCTTATTTACTAACCCATAATTTTTTTCCACCTTGGAGACTCCCATTCCGGATATCCTCTCTAGGTCTTGTTTTCCTTTTTCTTTTTCCTTATTCTAATTTTCATTCTTGAGCTCCAATCTTATCGACTTTTCCCTCATTCTATTATTAGTATCTTATTTTTAATTTTTTAATTTTTTTATTTTATTTTTTATTTTTTATTCTTTCGGTCAATCCTCAATTTTCCCTGCGAGCTTAAGACTAATCTTATTATCTATTTTTCATTCTTTACTCTTTTATTTTCTTATTTCTACTTTTTATACTATTTTTATCTTTATTTTTTATCTTTACTCTTTTAATTTTTAACTCATTTTCCTAGTCCTACCCTTCATATATATCTTGCCTCATTGTTTATATCTAAGGTCATTTGATTAAACTTCTAAACCCCCGAACTCTGTTCTTATACATATTCTGATATTTTAACCCCTTATCCTAACATTCGTTAACTTACCCCACTCCTTTCTTCCCCTCTTCTAGTTGAATCCTAATTCGCCTAACTTCCAATTTCAACTTTATGTTTCACCCCCCCTACTTTCACACTCTTAGTTTTATCCGCATTCCTTCACCGCATCGCTCCCTTTCTCCTCCCCCCTCTCTTTCCTCGTACCCGTCCCTTTCTCCTCCCACATTCCACTTACCCGTTTCCTCCCTTGCCCATTGATCGCATATTATACTCTTGTTTTCACTGTCTCTGCTTTTCTTCATTTATAGCCGGCTTTCTCAACTGGGCTGACTTTAAATATTCTCACTGCCCCTTTTTCCACTTTAAAACACTTTCCTTTGTCATCTCTGCCCGGGAAGTTTCTTTAATGGCGAATATTTTACATCTTAATCTCCTCTGACGCCTGCCTGCATCATCGAATGTACCTCTTATTGGACTTTTTACCCTTCCTGGATTTTCTATTTTCGCCGTACCTGAAGTTGTGGCTTCTTGGAGTTTAACTTTGAAACTTCTCTCATTACTTCTCGTGCCTCTAACGACCTACCTATCTACATCGTATCCTCTCCGCTGGACTCTTCGACACCGAACTTTTTGGCAATCGGACATTTGCTTGCACCCTGGCACAGTTTTGCCCTACGTCTCCTTCCCTACAATTTTTATTTTATTTCATTTTTTCAAATTTTAAATCTTGGCCATTGCCAACTTATCTATCCCAGCGACTTCCTCTGATGATAAGATTTTGATCTTTGAAAAGCTTGGCTTAAGGAAAATTTAACTTGAATAAATTGCCTTTTTGCGGATTATACCTTGCTTTGAACTTTTGAATTGAATTATGATTTGGCTTTTGCTTTCTCTAATTCCTTTCCACTCTCCTTCATTATATATATATATATATATATATATATATATATATATATATATATATATATATATATATATATAATGTATACACGAATAATATGGGATATAATATATTGTGATTACATTTCAGTATTTACTTCAACAGTGCTCAATACGTGAGTAGAGCTTAGTAGTAAAGAATGAAATGATCTTGATGGCAATTAAGCTACACAGAGGCGTCCACGTTTCATCCTCGCATGGAATCGTCAAACTGAGATTCCCAGAACATAGTGTTCTTAATCTTGACGTGGCCAGAGAGAGAAAATTGGGCTTCAATACTGAACACCACTCCGTCGGTGGGTAAAATCGCCGCAAATATAAATAATAAAACGATTTATTTGGGTGATTGTAAAACGAAATTTTATTCCCCATCGGAAACATGCATAACAATATCATTAATATTAGCGGCTTTTTAAAATAGGTAACTTTGATACTTAGAAACCGTCTATCATGATAATTTATTTTAACCCTAACCCTAACCCTCTATCATGTTAATTTATTTTAACCCTAACCCTAACTCTCTATCATGTTAATTTATTTTAACCCTAACCCTAACTCTCTATCATGTTAATTTATTTTAACCCTTACCCTAACTCTCTATCATGTTAATTTATTTCAACCCTAACCCTAACCCTCTATCATGTTAATTTATTTTAACCCTAACCCTAACTCTCTATCATGTTAATTTATTTTAACCCTAACCCTAACTCTCTATCATGTTAATTTATTTTAACCCTAACCCTAACCCTCTATCATGTTAATTTATTTTAACCCTAACCCTAACTCTCTATCATGGTAATTTATTTTAACCCTAACCCTAACTTTCTACCATGTTAATTTATTTTAACCCTTACCCTAACTCTCTATCATGTTAATTTATTTCAACCCTAACCCTAACTCTCTATCATGTTAATTTATTTCAACCCTAACCCAAACCCTCTATCATGTTAATTTATTTTAACCCTAACCCTAACCCTAACTCTCTATCATGTTAATTTATTTTAACCCTAACCCTAACCCTAACTCTCTATCATGTTCATTTATTTCAACCCTAACCCTAACCCAAACCCTCTATCATGTTAATTTATTTTAACCCTAACCCTAACCCTAACTCTCTATCATGTTCATTTATTTCAACCCTAACCCTAACCCAAACCCTCTATCATGTTAATTTATTTTAACCCTAACCCTAACCCTCTATCATGTTAATTTATTTTAACCCTAACCCTAACCCTAACTCTCTATCATGTTCATTTATTTCAACCCTAACCCTAACCCAAACCCTCTATCATGTTAATTTATTTTAACCCTAACCCTAACCCTCTATCATGTTAATTTATTTTAACCCTAACCTTAACCCTAACTCTCTATCATGTTCATTTATTTCAACCCTAACCCTAACCCAAACCCTCTATCATGTTAATTTATTTTAACCCTAACCCTCTATCATGTTAATTTATTTTAACCCTAACCCTAACTCTCTATCATGTTCATTTATTTCAACCCTAACCCTAACCCAAACCCTCTATCATGTTAATTTATTTTAACCCTTATCCTAACCCTAACTCCCTATCATGTTCATTTATTTCAACCCTAACCCTAACCCAAACCCTCTATCATGTTAATTTATTTTAACCCTAACCCTAACCCTAACTCTCTATCATGTTAATTTATTTTAACCCTAACCCTAACCCTAACCCTCTATAATGTTAATTTAGTCTATAACTGAGCATTGAGTATTAATGGAAATATGTTCTAAATGTTTGATTTCTTTCAAGGGAGACGGGGGATGGTCAACTTAGATGACATGCGAAATCATAAATCACTTCCGGTATGGTCTTTCTCATTTAATTGCAAATAATTCTCTAAAAACTCATTCTTGTTCCAATGACAGATTGGCTGCTTTCCTTTGATACCCTTCACAATCTGGTACACCCGAACTTAGTGAAGCTGATTTCAGTTAGATTTTTGGGCCGAATATGAGGCGCGATATCATTGCTTGGACACATTCCTGTGTATCCTGCCCAAAGTAAAAGTTGCACACGCATATCCGCGAACGACTTGGTTCCGCCATGAACTACTTTGCATGCACCTTTTTAAAATATAAACATTAATTTTCGAGATAGTTGTGTTCTATCTTTGTAGCAGAGCGGACGTATCATCGCCACGTAAACAGATGGCCCGCGCACATGGTGTCGTGTAGCAGTAGAACCTAATACGTAACAGCAACGAACGAAGAGATGCGTCTCGTCGCTCGTTTTGTTGTACGTAGAAGCAGTGGTCATAGCTGCTGTAGTAATAAAAGCAACATCAATTATCGTTTAGTTTTTAATACGTTTCGGCGGCGGGATTTCTTACAGTACACATTAGTATTACCGAGTAAGTTTCTCGAAAGCATTACGCATCATTAGCTTTCCTCAACTCGTCCCACATGGGGAGAATAAAACCTCCGAAACACGTCAGCGTCTTTGTAGACAAAAAAAGAAACAATAGACCCTCTAGTCTCTCTGTTTCTGCCCGTATCCTATATATCGATGGTATTTCTATTCGGTTACTTCCAGGGCCGGCGAGACAGTTATAAAAGTGGGCTATCCTAAAAAGTGGGGGGGCGGCCCACATTACGCCAAGAATGCCAAATATGGGAATAATATCTTGACTAAAAATGATCGTCCGATAGTGGGTGAGAGCTCGTTAGAAGCGGAATGGAATTCTCTTGGTGAAAGAAAAAGAAAAATTCAAAATATTTCAATAGTTTCGCGTCTGGGCTCAAATTACCTTATTGGGGCAAATTGGGGAAAATCACTGTTTGGGGCATATTTTGGTTTAAAATGATCGTCTGGTACTGGTTGATGGCTCGTTAAAAGCGGAATGAAATACTCTTGGTTATAGATGAAGAAACATTTAAAAAATTAGATTTGTTGGCGTCTGGGCCCAAACTACCATATTAGGGCATTTTGGACCAATAATTCCTTTTTTAACATAATTTAGACATGAAATG
Organism: Sepiola atlantica; assembly: GCA_963556195.1. Taxonomy (NCBI): domain Eukaryota; kingdom Metazoa; phylum Mollusca; class Cephalopoda; order Sepiida; family Sepiolidae; genus Sepiola; species Sepiola atlantica. The sequence continues at coordinate 68,873,248 of OY744542.1, read as the reverse complement.
ATCTTCTGAGAGTGGTTGAGGTCTTGTTGGAAGCATATTAGCAAATCGCTTCTTGTGAAAAAAGAACAAACAGAAATTTCAATTTGGGGGGGTGGCTGGGCCCAAATGACCATATTTGGTCATTTGGGGCCAAATAAACCTCTTTGGACTTAATCTAGACATAAAATGAGTTTCTGACACTGCTTGATGGTTGATTTGAAACATATCAGCAAGTCGCTTCTAGTAAAAATGACAAAATTCAAGAATCAATGTGTTTATCAAATATAGAGAATACATAAAGGTAAATGTATACATATAAAAGTACAAAAGTAAAAAGTTTAAATGTATTAAGTATAAAAGTATAAATGTATGTATTGGAATTGGAATAGCTCGTCGGAAGCGTATTAACAAGGCAGACTTACATTGTTTCTCTGTTCTTCACTTCAAATTGCGTTCATTAGACTTTGCTCAAAAGATACTGTATCAGTTTTTCTGTGGCCAGAAGGACTGAAGGGAGGATGGAATGAATAAATTTGGATATTATGCGGATCCTCAACAATGCGAAAAAAGAATGTATCGATGCAATCCGAAAAATCACCGGTATGTTAATGGGTGCACAATGTGCGAGTGGAGGAAATACAAATAATGGTCCGCTTTGCAACAGATTTTTCAGCCCTCAAAATCGCTTTTACGTATGTTCTCTCATCCGTAACAGCGTGGATCGCAAAAATTTTGAAACGTTCATGAGTAACACCAACATCATCCTGTCTATCAGCCAATCTGTCACAAACAAATGTGTGCATGTGGAAGCATTGAAAACCTTAGGCATCGAGATAATGCTTCATCTCAGAATTGCATTCGTCGATGAGAAAGCTAAACCATGGATTTTGATAATCCCGAGCTACCATCAAATGTGTGCCCATTGTTCAAGTGGAATAACGGTAACTCGATAGCAAAATGGAGTGAGAGTCCAGTAGAGTCTTGGAACAAGCACGTTCGGTCTTTCCTAAGTGGTCTAGCTGCATTGTCTCCGCAACTGTCCATCAAGGACAATATTCATGATATACTTCGACGAATGTTAATGTCTCACCCTGAAATCGCTTCACCACGCCCCCGACCTCACTGTAATATTTGTGATGAAACTGGACACACAGCAAGGTCAATCAGACATACCAAGTCGACTGCTTCAACTCTGAAACAAGCTCAAATAGATTCATTGTATTATTGACAAGTTTACTTTTGTTTGTTCATTCATTGAATAATAAAGAATTTTCGAGGAAATACTGTGTTTATCTCCTTAATACCTTTTGATTGGTCTCTTTTTAATGATAATGTGTATACAATCTATTTTGCAGTACACCAGGTCCCCACAGTGAGAAATTATGAGAACGTTTTATAAAATTATGATTTTTCTGAAAAATTTGGGGAAAATTGACGGGAATTATGTGTTCTGAATAATTCATCCCTACCCGACTTCAAGTTAATTTTTTTTAAATTGAATGCAAACAAAGGCTTTTTTTCTTTCTACATATTCAGAAAAGGGATTAAAAAAATGCTTTCAGATAGATGAAAACAGAATTTTTCCATCTTGTTTCTGTTGATGACTGTAAAGTGGGGGGGGGGGGCAAGTCAAAAAGTGAGAGGGCTTGAGCCCCCCCCCCCTGCCCCCCGGTGCCTCCGTCCATGACTTCTATGCCAGTTTTATAAATTTCTGTTGGATATGAATGTTACTTTTACGTAGTCTATTTATTACTCGTTCAATTCTGCTTCATTTCCATATTTTGTTATGGAAATCGCTCCAGACAAGGCATGAAGCCGGTTTATGAAATGAAGTAACAAGAACAAAAGATGATTATTGCAAAGACAGGAGATGCATGTTGGCCTTAGTCTTGCAGAAACCAAGGTTATAGGTAGGAGGAAAACAGTCAGCAGGAAGAGAGTTCTACAAGCCTGCTGTTCTTGTAAAGAAGCTACTGGAATAGGAAGCTGTATTACAATGAGGTATCAAAACAGCGAATTGATGGAGACCACTAGACCAACGAGTCAAACGAGCTGGAACAAAAGAAGCAGGGAATAGATCACATAATTCTAAAGAACACATGTCATGATAGTATTTACAGAAAAGACTGAGACTAGCAACATAACGTCTGTTAGAGATAGTGTGTAGAGAAGAAGAAAGGATAGGGCCAATTAAATCACAGATACGTTTTTGCACCTTATCAAGAACCCTCAAATAGGATAGAGATTCACCAGCTTAAATATAGCAACAGTTCTTCATACATGGGCTGATAGTAGATTTGTAGAGATAGAGAATAGCTTCAGGTGTGAGAAAGTGTTTGGACCGATAGAGAGTACCGGCATTTTGAGAAGCAGAAAGAGTAATGGATCTAATATATACACTAAAGGAGAGATTTTATATGAAATAAAGAGCAACACGATTCAGAGTCGATTTCTCTTCAAGAGCAGAGCCATCAATGAGAATCAGGAAGAAAAGGGGAACGCCTACGATTGAAAGACACGAGCTGAGTCTTAATAGGATTAAACGAAACAAGCCATTTCATACCCCTAATCCACAACTGAACCCAGGTCAACTTCTAGATCCGCTGCATATTTCAACTGATCCGATGGGAATGGGTGAGAAGCAACACTAGAATAGAGAGTGGTATCATCGGCATAGATGTTAATTTTCCGAAAGATACTCTCTAAGAGATCATTGATATAGAGAAGAAACAGTGTTGGACCTAGAACAGAGCCCTGGGGAATACCATCATTCATAGGAAAAGAGAATGAAGAGACACCATCCAAAGTTATTCATACACAATGCGGGAGAACGTCATAGCACACCCTATAAGAAAATAAGATTAAAAACACAGTGAATGTCGCGTTGCTGCTTTGTCGGTTGTTATTGTGTTTCCACTAGTGTCCGGCTCGCGGGGGGTAACGGCTTCACATACATAACAATTCAAGTAGGAACACAGAAATAAATAAGAGAGACAAACATTTGATGCGTGCGCTCCGATCGCTTCCTTCGTAAGAGGTCGAACGACAAGTAAGCATTTATTTATATAGCATGAGAAATATACAAGGGAGATAACAACAGAATGACTAATGTAAGGGAGGTAATTAGGATACTGTTTGGATTCGCGTATCTCAGGTGTAAACATTGTTGCCGTTTCCAAATGTACGAAAGGCACGACACTTCAGTGAACCTTTTAATAGATTGTGTGTTACATAAAAACACTTTAAACAGAAAGGATATTTGTAAGTTGCGTCCGTTTAATCTGCGTATGTAAGGGCAGACGGACAAAGCCCCACATATATATTTCTGGATAGATCCAAATAAAACTGTAAACCTTTTTATACGATCATTAATATTTACCTTAACACTAACACTAACCTTAATACTAACCCTAACCTTTTTTACCTTTATTAATATTTACCTTACCCTAAAACTAACCTTAATACTAACCCTACCTTTTTTATACCATCATGAATATTTACCTTAACCCTAAAACTAATCTTAATACTAACCCTAACTTTTTTATACCATCATGAATATTTACCTTACCCTAAAACTAACCTTAATACTAACCCTACCTTTTTTATACCATCATGAATATTTACCTTAACCCTAAAACTAACCTTAATACTAACCCTACCTTTTTTATACCATCATGAATATTTACCTTAACCCTAAAACTAACCTTAATACTAACCCTACCTTTTTTATACCATCATGAATATTTACCTTAACCCTAAAACTAACCTTAATACTAACGCTACCTTTTTTATACCATCATGAATATTTACCTTAACCCTAAAACTAATCTTAATACTAACCCTAACTTTTTTATACCATCATGAATATTTACCTTACCCTAAAACTAACCTTAATACTAACCCTACCTTTTTTATACCATCATGAATATTTACCTTAACCCTAAAACTAACCTTAATACTAACCCTACCTTTTTTATACCATCATGAATATTTACCTTAACCCTAAAACTAACCTTAATACTAACCCTACTTTTTTATACCATCATGAATATTTACCTTAACCCTAAAACTAACCTTAATACTAACCCTACTTTTTTATACCATCATGAATATTTACCTTTACCCTAAAACTAACCTTAATACTAACCCTACCTTTTTTATACCATCATGAATATTTACCTTAACCCTAAAACTAACCTTAATACTAACCCTACCTTTTTTATACCATCATGAATATTTACCTTAACCCTAAAACTAACCTTAATACTAACGCTACCTTTTTTATACCATCATGAATATTTACCTTAACCCTAAAACTAATCTTAATACTAACCCTAACTTTTTTATACCATCATGAATATTTACCTTACCCTAAAACTAACCTTAATACTAACCCTACCTTTTTTATACCATCATGAATATTTACCTTAACCCTAAAACTAACCTTAATACTAACCCTACCTTTTTTATACCATCATGAATATTTACCTTAACCCTAAAACTAACCTTAATACTAACCCTACTTTTTTATACCATCATGAATATTTACCTTAACCCTAAAACTAACCTTAATACTAACCCTACTTTTTTATACCATCATGAATATTTACCTTAACCCTAAAACTAACCTTAATACTAACCCTACCTTTTTTATACCATCATGAATATTTACCTTAACCCTAAAACTAACCTTAATACTAACCCTACCTTTTTTATACCATCATGAATATTTACCTTAACCCTAAAACTAACCTTAATACTAACGCTACCTTTTTTATACCATCATGAATATTTACCTTAACCCTAAAACTAATCTTAATACTAACCCTACCTTTTTTATACCATCATGAATATTTACCTTACCCTAAAACTAACCTTAATACTAACCCTACCTTTTTTATACCATCATGAATATTTACCTTAACCCTAAAACTAACCTTAATACTAACGCTACCTTTTTTATACCATCATGAATATTTACCTTAACCCTAAAACTAACCTTAATACTAACCCTAACTTTTTTATACTATCATGAATATTTACCTTAACCCTAAAACTAACCTTAATACTAACCCTAACTTTTTTATACTATCATGAATATTTACCTTAACCCTAAAACTAACCTTAATACTAACCCTAACTTTTTTATACTATCATGAATATTTACCTTAACCCTAAAACTAACCTTAATACTAACCCTAACTTTTTTATACTATCATGAATATTTACCTTAACCCTAAAACTAACCTTAATACTAACCCTACCTTTTTTATACCTTCATTAATATTTACTTCGTTTAAAAAGTAAACATAATATATTTAAAATTAACTGATCAGGCAGTGCCCACAAGCATTTATTATTAAGATCGAACATTTCTGTTACGGATGGCCCAAACAAAGTATCATTGTTCTCCATATCTCCGTAGAACCAACCCAGTCTAATAAAAAATCTTACAAGTATCAATTTATGAATGTCAGACTTTTTTTAATTTATTTCACAGATACCAAAAATAAGCGATATTATTTAGGCAAAAATAAACGGTTACAGAAAAAATTTTACAAAAGAAAAAACAATGCCTGCAAAAGTTTACGTTCGCCTTAGGCACAAGGCCATAATCGTTGGTCATACAATTGGTCAGTCTATGTGCACTTTACCCTTTGGCCTTTTTGGCTAAGATCAAAGTGTAGTATCTGTTCCGATGGATACTACACCCCATACTGGTATTGTCTTGGACTTCGGGGCTTGATTTACGCCGGTCAATGGGTCTGTCCTGTGCAGTTCTAGGAACTCCACCCTCCCAGGCTTCGCCTCCCCTCTTTGGGGAGGAGTAAATTTATTGCTTACTGCCTGAGGCGCCCCTACCGGAGAATGCCGACGGGGCTGCCCAGGCAATTTTTAAACCCCACTTTCTCGACCCGACCTTGGGTCACATCTTACTTGTGGGAGTAAGATACAAACTGGCCTTGTGTCTAACTCCTGGAGATGAATAAATCAATACCCTTAGCTAGACTCTCTCATTCATCAGAATACCTCATTCACTCTGTCGGTTGGTCCTACTTAGGTTGTCCCCAATTTGTTTAAAATATTTTTTCTGGACATGAGAGAACACAGCAAAAGCCCTTCCACTAAAAGCTACCCTTTCCTTGCCATGGTAGGATCTGTGGCAACATGGTGGTGTTAAGGCCATACAGCTAACAGGGCTCTGGTAAAAATCCAGGAGTCAACTTCTGCATCAGTCGTCTCTGCTTCTGCCTATGTGCTAAGCAAGGACATGCCAGACACGGACTCGCAAATTGATAGAGTGAGGATCACATTGTGTTTTGGGTCAAACCTTCCCTGACTGGAAGAGTCGATTTACACTCGAAATAGGGTAGATCAAAATAACACCCTAATAATAATTAAGTCACCTTATTCTTACAAAAGGAAATTGGTTAAAATATATTCAGTTTGGTAGACTTATTTAACAAAGAAATGAAATTAAATTTATTCTAATTACAAAAATCTATTTTACTAGCACTTTTTTCTACTTTTATTTCTTATGGATAATATAGAAATAACAGATAGTTTCAATTTTACTATTTAATTTACGTACGTGTTTATGGCGTGTACAAACACATTATGTTAATTAGCTGAAAAAGAGAGAACCCCTTTTTCTCTAAATTCTCATCTGGTGCTTCCAGATCAGGCTGTCTGAATATACTGGCTTCTTGACTAAAAATGCACCAAACATTGATGTTATTGTTTTTTTTCCTTTCTCTTTGCAAAACTCAATCATGTTCTGCAAAGCTAAAAACGAAAAAAAAACAATTTTCCTCTACGAAACAAACAGGATGAATAAATATTTTAAGATATAAACAACTTTAAGCATAAAAACCTTTACAAAAATGACCGGATTCGACATTAAATAACCCGAAAAGGGTTGATATGCCGCAAAACAAAACAACCAAACCAAACTAAATTCTCACGGAGAGAGTACATGACCCATTGAGAGAGAGTGACAGAAATACATACATAGCTAAGTGAGGGATGGGTGACTTGAATTGTTACACATTCTAGGAGAGTGGAAAGTGACTAACTTGGGTTTACTATCGGCAGCCTCGCACTTCTCGCTTCCCTTATTTTGTTCTTTAGTCCTCACATTCCATGAGCGATGTTTCTGACAAAGGGGGAATAATTGCTGTTTTCTGGGTCGGAATCTATTTCCATATAAAACTTATCGTTGGCGAGTTTGTTTTTTTTACTTTGAAGTAGTAGTATTTTAGCTACTTATATCAAGTGGCTTCATCTCTTGTCTGGAGCGATTTCCATAAAAAAAATTTAAAAAACAATTAAAGTTGTCTTTTTAAAACATATTTCGATCCTAGGACTGGGGTATATTTCAACTTTGATAATCGCAGCTTTAGTATAATAATCGCACAAGTTAGATGAGAATTGTTAAGAAGAAGAATAACAATAATAATAAAAAGCCGCGCATGCGTTGTCCCCTACTGTATGTGACTCGATGTGGCGAGTGTAAAATGCAATAAATTTGGGTAATTTGAGGAATTTTTGACCCCCTGGGGGTGCGAACCAGAATTTTTCTGAGGTCAAGGAGGCTTATTTTATATCCAGAACAATTGCCTCTACATTTTGGCCAATTTTCAGAAAAATTGAATGGATGGATCAAACGTTATGGGAGAAAAGGGTCATTTTTTGCCATTTTGGGGGCTTTTGACCCCCTGTAGGCGCGAACCAGATTTTTTCCAAGGTCAGCATTACTTATTTTCTATTAGGAACAATTGCCTCCACATTTTGGCCAAGTTTCAGAGAAATTGAATTGATGGATGAAAAGTTATGGGGCAAAAAATGTCATTTGTTGCCATTTCGGGGCCTTTTGACCCCCTGAGGGGCTAACCAGATTTTTTTTCAAAAATCGGAGAATGTCAATTTCTAACCTGACCAAAGTTACAACTTCATGCAAAATTTCAGAGAAATTCAATGGATGGTTGCGGAGAAAAATCCGGACGGACGGACGGACGGACATGCCTCAAAACATAAGTCCCCCGATTTTATAAATCGGGGGACAAATAAAAATAAATAAATAAATAAATAAATAATAATGATGATGATGATGATGATGATGATGATGAAGAAGAAGAAGAAGAAGAAGAAGAAGAAGAAGAAGAAGAAGAAGAAGAAGAAGAAGAAGAAGAGGTGAAATATTACTTGTCTCCCCACGACGACAAATTTAGATACAAAGTCAGTCGTTAATGTATAGAATCTAGCTCTCCCACAATGTCTACTCTGGACCAAGAAAAAAAAAAATATTACCTCAGTCTTGAAGGATTTCTCCTTCTCGTGCCGAACACAGAACAGATACAACACTTATTATCTATTTGCCCCAAAAGTACAGAAATTTACAAATTAGGCACAAGGCCGTAACAATTGAGCGGCGCTGCGGTCTTCATCTGTATATCCTGCTCTTAACTAGACTAGACCGATTCGTCTAAGCAGTGTTCGTTTCATTATTTCATCATTTGATTACGCATTAAATAACCGAAAAGGGTTGATATGCCGTAAAACGGAAAGCAAAGATACTATCATCTTCATAAACAAATTGAGACAGCTGATGTCGTCCTCTCCCTCGAGCACACTGACGGGTTTGGCGTACCAAGGCATTTTTTGACGTTTTTCCTCTTGCGTCTAATTCCCAACACTTTCTAAAAAAAAAAAAAAGAAAAGTATATTTAATTATAAAGGTCTTTTTTTCTTGGTGATCCCAATTTGTCACGTGACATGACAACTCGACCAATGAAATTTGGCCTCGTCTGTGTCCCGCCAAATGTCAGAAGTTGATGAACCAATTTTTTGACAGTATTTATCGCAACGCGATTTTCTCGTCTCAAATCCAACTGTTCGTTAGTCTCATAGACTAACCGTAAGACAACCACACGGGCGCATTATCGCAGACGCACACATACTGGCATTGTCACATCAGCAAATAGAAAAGACAAAAAAATATAAGTAAAAAAAACAAAATAAAAAAAAGAGAATAAATAACTACTTTTTTTTCTGAGAGACCAGATTAGCAATTTACTCATTTTTGTCTCTGCCTGGAGCAATGATATAAACCGAATTAGTCGAATATTGACAGAAATCGAAAAAGCACCGAAAGGGTTTATTTTAGCGTTTGTTGTCCATTTTTGTTCGATTTCTTCATAAGTAATGAATAAGACAACTACATTTTATCGATTCTATTCCATCGATCAAATTATCCAAAGTTCGAACAATTTTTAGAGTTTTTTTTGTTTCGTTTTTAGTTTCTATGCGAAGATGAATTCCCCTATACGCATCTATTCCAGAAAATCATACCTTTACAGTGACAGATGCTTAGCATATATAATACTAGACTATCCGTGATACGTTTTGATCAACATGGCACAGTTTCACTTCTCTTCATCCGCTTTCTATAAAATTACCGTGTAAATAAGTGTGTTTGTTGAGTCCAAGTGTGAACAGCAAGTATTTTGGAAAATTCAAATTAGATCCAATAAGGATTATCCTTTTTTATTTTTTCAATGACACTATTCAAATCTTCCTCTTACTCTTTTTTTTTAATTATTTTTCTTTTCATTCATTGGCTGGGGACGGAACATTCTTTCAAATGCCATACGATCACCCGCTATTTACAGACTCCATCCGAGAGCTCTTTTCAGGATTCTGGCTGTTCCCTTGAGTGCAGTTGTTTGGATTTCTCTTGCACTTGGTTCACCAGGTATACTTGCCAAATACCTTTTCAAGTTCTTCTTCATGAGTCCAGTGGCCCCTATGATAACTGAAATGATGGAGATCTCTTTGAGGTTCCAGTTTCTTTTCATATCATACATTAGACCTTGATATTTTATTTTCTCCCTTTCAGCTCTGTTTCAGGCCCCCATCATTAGGGACACTGACCTCAACCAAAGTTGCCACTCTCTCTCTTGTTCCATATTACAATGTCAGGTTTGACAGATGCGTTTTCCAGATAGATAGCTGTGGGGATTTCATGGTCATAATGGATGGTGTATGTCTCATTCCCCACAGTTCTCTCAGGTAGATGTTCCCAGGTGCTGCTGCTACACCTGATATTCAGTTTCTTACATGTACCTCCGCTTGACTCAGTGGAGGTACCTGCACACTTCATTATGTCGTGCTGTATAGGAGCCATCTGCCAACTCTATCTGGGGTCACGAGTGTTCAATTATCGTATACCGGAAATGCAATTGAAAGGAAAAACCAACACTAAGATCGAACACCACTTTATTAAAGTAAGAAATTACAAGGAAATACAATCGTAATATTAGTTTTGTTTTAAGCATTTTACGGTTATATCGTCGAGTCTGTGTTCGGATAGCAAACCAATAAACAGCAACTTTACGTCTGATTTTTTAGAAAAATTAAAAAAATAAGATAAAAATTTTAATATGTGGTTCAAGGCAGATGGCTTGAAAACATAAGTTTCTTATTAGTTCCCAGGCAGCGCCGCTAAGTACTAGTTAGTAATAGAATAAATATCATCATCATCAGAATCACCATAAACAACATCAACATTAGCATCAACATCACCAACATCATCAACATCACCAACATCATCAAAATCATAATCAACATCATCAACACCATCATAAACATCATCAACATCATTATCAAAATCATCATCAGCAGCATAATCAACATCATCAACATCATCATAAACATCATCATCATCATCATCATCGTCAACATCAGCAAAATCAACATCATCATAAACATCATCAACAGCATAATCATCATCATCATCATCATCATCATCATCATCATCATAATAATCAACATCATCAACATCATCATAAACAGCATCAATATCATCAACATCACCAACATCATCATCAAAATCATAATCAACATCATCAACACTATCATATACATCATAACCAACATCATCAACATCATCAAAAATATCATCATCAAAGTCAACATCATCATAAATATCATCACCAACATCATCATATACATCATTCACTTCATCATCAACATCATAATCAACATCATCACCATAATCAACATCATCACCATCATCAACATCAACATAAACATCATAACCAATATCATCCACAACATCATCATCATAATCAACACCATAAACATTATTATATTGTTCATTTTATTCCTTTTTTCTTCTTATCCCTCTTAACTTTCTTAACTTTCCCCCATCAATTTTTCTTCTTCTTTTCATTCTTCTTCTTTTCATTCTTCTTGTTCTTCTCTTCCCACCTCTTTCCCTCTTCATCCTCTGCATCCTCCTTCTCCTCCTTCTCGTTTTTCTCATTCTTCTTCTTCTTCGCTTTTTTTTTCTTTTTATTACCATTATTATTTTTCTTCCTTCTTCCTTTTTCTTTTTTCTTCTTTTTTTCTTCTTCTTTTTTTCTTCTTCTTTTCATTCTTTTTCTTTTTATTCTATTTATTCTCTTCCTACTTCTTTCCCTCTTCATCCTCTGCTTCCTCCTTCTCCTCCTTCTCCTCCTTCTCGTTTTTCTCATTCTTCTTCTTCTTCGCTTTTTTTTCTTTTTATTACCATTATTATTTTTCTTCCTTCTTCCTTTTTATTCCAACTTCTTCTTCGACTTGTTTTTCTTCATATTATGATTATTTTTCCTTTCCTTCATCGTCTTATTATTATTGTCTTTCTCCCATTCTCTTATAAGCTTTCTTGTTATTATCTTTTTTCTTTTTTTCACTTTGCCTCCGTCGTTTTCTTATTCTTTTTCTTCTATTTTTCATTTCTTTCTTATTATTATTCAACTTATGCTTCATCTTTTTCTCGTCTTATTATATTGTCCATTTTTTTCCTTTTTTTTTCTTCTTCTATCTCTCTTTACTTTTTTGTTATCATCAATTTTTCTTCTTCTTGTTCTTCTCTTCCCACTTCTTTCCCCTTTCATCCTTTAATTCCTCTTTCTCTTCCTCTCCCCCCCTCTTCTTCTTCTTAGTAGTAGTAATAATATTATTGTCATCATCATCATTTTATTTATAACTAGCGGAACCCGTCGCCCGGCGTTGCATGGGAGAAAGTACTACCTATTGCATGACGTCGAATAAAAAAAGGAAACGGCCTATTGTTTTTCTCCCCCCCCCCTCCCGGTCTACCGTGTTGGCGAATGTTTTGAATTTAAAAAAAAAGGAAAAAGTGGTAGAGTAGAATGGGATCGAACGCTAAAACTGGCTATCATGAAACCGCCTTCTTAACGACTGCGCCACGGTTTCGGGTTAAAAATACATGTTATTAAAATACATGTTATTAACATATTTTTAAGCTTGGTTATTGGCATGCGTGTGATGTAAAGATTTAGCTTCTGCCGACCAAATATAAAGTTCAACAATGACACGGTTTAGATCATTTATTTGGGCAAGTTTTCTATAATATGCGTGTTAAAGGTGTATGATTTTGAAAATGTAAATGTATCGGGGTCTACCAGTATTTTGGCGCTTATTGAATTTAATAGGAAGTCGATTCGATCAAGAAATTGTAGCCGCCATGTTGAATGATTAAATGTTGCAGGAACTGTGTTCGTTAATTTCATTCCTTTTTCCGGAATGAATATAAATATAGAAGTCATAGGTAGAATTAGAAATAACGTAATCTGATATTCGCGGAATATCATCGGAGTGAACGGGAGCGGTCATTAAGTCTTTGCGTATTGCTTTATATTATGTAGTAAATTAATACCAGGCAAATAATAAACAAGAACGGGTGTTTTGTGAAAATTAAAGCGTGTTTATTAGTTCCCGGTGTCGATGAGTAGAGTGACAGTACAGAATTGTTAGGGAGAAAAGTTTTTGCTACCACCTATATGGAGTTGGTTTTTTGGAGAGTCGTGGATGGCGGGTTAAATGTAATATTTAGTGTTAGCTGGGAAAAAAGAATAACAAATGTACTAAAACACGCTCGAGTGAATAAGTGTAATGTAATGGTGAGTTTAGTAGTCTGTGATGCATGTAGTTATTTTCCTATTCTCCGAGAAAGTACAGGGGGAAAATCGTCTTTACTTTATATATTAGATAGATTATAATTATTATCATTATTTTTTTTATTTATTATCATTATTATTATTATAATCATCATCCTCATCATCATCATCATCAGATGTATTATTATTAATATACTATATATAATATAATATATATATATATATATATATATATATATATATATATATATATATATATATATAATATTATTATACTCCTTTTTACTTTTTTATCATTGTTATTTTTCTTCTTTCTCTTTGTCCCATTCCTTTTCTTCTTCGTATCCTCCTTCCCTTTTTTTCTTCTTCTTCTTCAACTCCTCATCTTTTTATTCGTTTGACTCCCTCTACTCCTCATCTTCATCCTCCTCACCGTTTCCCGACGCCATTTTGTTATTTTCCTACTTTTTCTTTCTTATTTTTGTCCATTTCTCTTTCGTCGTGGTCGTCGTCGTCTTTGCCTTGTGCTTCTCTTTCTTTTAACTACTCCGACTCTTTCTCGATCCTCCTCCCTCGTCCATGGCTTCATCTTTTTTTGTTTGTTTGTTTACTCAAAGATATCTCTCGAGACCACGAAGGGAAATGCAGTCTTCTCGACATTAACAAAACAAACGTTACACCAGTTGACGAAACGCACACAGGAAAAAAAACAAAAAAACAAAAAACAAAAAACAAAATACAAAAAACAGATAACGAACTTTTTCCCAAAATAAAGACTTTTTCCTTAGTGTAAAATGAATGGGAATGTCGTTGGCGGAACGAGACTTCGTTTAATGGCAACAACACAAATGAATGGCAACGAGTTTCCTCATTCATAGAATGTTCAGAAAAGGATACATTTTCCCGCTATTGCCTAACGGGATTGTAAAACGGAAAAGCACAGAACTCTTTGGCGGAAATCACCGACAGCAAGCGACTGTTGGTTTTTGCAGTTCAGCGATTTGACGCACTCTTCAATAGTATACCATAATGAGATTGTACGCGATACTTAAATAAAGTCGACACTTGCGTCCATATTATCACACGTTAAATAAAAAGTGTTAGACTTTGTACGAGCACACACGAGATAAACAGTCGGTTTGAGTAACGTATGTCTAAAACCACCAAGAAGATGGCGTGATACCGTATGTCCCTGGTCTTTTTAATAAATAACACAGCTAAAAAAAGCTTTAAACAACATTTTAAAAGTTGCTTAAGAAAAATTTTAAACAATTTGCAGTTTGGGTTACGGTTTTGTTTTTACTAGAATCTCCATTTTGGACATGGGTGCTAAAATTAGTCTCTAACCTAATTCTCCATTTTGGACATGGGTGCTAAAATTAGTCTCTAACCTAATTCTCCATTTTGGACATGAGTGCTAAAAATAGTCTCTAACCTAAGTCTCTATTTTTGACATGAGTGCGAAAATTAGCCTCAAACCTAATACTCCATTTTAGACATGAGAGCTAAAATTAGTCTCTAATCTTATTCTCTAGTTTGGACATGAGTGCTAAAATTAGTCTTGAACCTAATTCTCCATTTAAGACATCGGTGCTAAAATTAGTCTCTAACCATATTCTCCATTCTGGACATGAGTGCTAAAATAAGTCTCTAATATAATTCTCTATTTAAGACATGAGAGTTAAAATTAGTATTTAACCACATTCTCCATTTTGGACATGAGTGCTAAAATAAGTCTCTAACCATATTCTCCATTTTGGACATGAGTGCTAAAATTAGTCTCTGATCTTATTCTCCATTTTAGGCATTGGTGCTCAAATTAGTCTTGAACCTAATTCTCCATTTTAGACATGAGCGTAAAAATCAGTCTCTAAATATTCTCCATTTTAAACATTGGTGCTAAAATTAGTCTCTAATCGTATTCTCCATTTTGGACATTGGTGCTAAAATTAGTCTTGAACGTAATTCTCAATTTTGGACATGAGAGCTAAAATAAGTCTCTAATATAATTCTCTATTTTGGACATTGGTGCTAAAATAAGTCTTGAACCTAATTCTCAATTTTGGACATTAGTGCTAAAATTAGTCTCTAAGATAATTCTCCATTTTGGAAATGAGGTCTAAAATAAGTCTCTAACCATATTCTTCATTTTGGACATTGGTGCTAAAATTAGTCTTGAACCTAATTCTCAATTTTGGACATGAGTGCTAAAATAAGTCTCTAATATAATTCTCAATTTTGGACATTAGTGCTAAAATTAGTCTCTAAGATAATTCTCCATTTTGGACATGGGTGCTAAAATTAGTATTTAACCTAATTATACATTTTTGACATGAGAGCTACAATTAGTCTCTAATCTTATTCTCTATTTTCGACATTAATGCTAAAATTAGTCTTAAACCTAATACACCATTTTGGACATGGCTGCTAAAATTAGTCTCTAACCTAAGTCTATATTTTTGACATAGGTGCTAAAATCAGTCTCTAGTCATATTGTCCATTTTGTGACATGGGAGCTAAAATTAGTCTCTAACCTAATTCTCCATTTTAGACATGAGAGCTAAAATTAGATTCTAATATAATTCTCTATTTAAGAAAGGAGAGCTAAAATTAGTCTCTAATCCTATACTCTATTTTGGACATGGGTGCTAAAATTAGTCTTCAACCTAATTTTCCATTTTGGACATGTGAGCTAAAATTAGTCTCTAATCTTATTCTCTGTTTTGGACGTGGATGCTAAAATTAGTCTTATACCTTATTTTCCATTTTGGACATGAGAGCTAAAATTAGTCTCTAACCTAATTCTCCATTTTGGACATGAGAGCTAAAATTAGTCTCTAACCTAATTCTCTATTTTGGACATTGGTGCTAAAATTAGTCTCTAACCGAATTTGTCCTGCGCTGTCCACTAAGCTGGAGACCTTGCCCATTCAATCTGCGTTTGCATAGTTACTAGTGTACTGCTTTCCCCGCCCATTCATGCCTGTTCTTGTATTCTCTTGGGGCTAGTTTGCTGCATTCAATTTTTATATGATTGACTGTTTCGTCTCTTTGTCCACACAGTCTGCATTTACTGTTTTCCTGGGGTTTATCTATTTTAGCTGTTATGTAGTTTGTCCTAATCGCATTGTTCTGTGCAGCCGTCAGTATAGATTCCGTTTCTCTGTTCAAATGTCCTATAAAAATATAGCAACAAGTACCAAAGTCTGAAAAGTATTTTTCAGACATTGGGACTTGTATCTATATATTTTTTTCTTCAATCTTCCGTCCTAATAAAACCTTCTAATAAAGGTGAGACGTAGATGCGTATTTAATTAATATTTTAGTTTTCCTTATTTCATTTGCCATTACGTCGGAACATTTTTCTATTCTTTATCATATATATATATATATATATAGTACATGTATTGTATTAGTTTCTGTAAATGTAAATCCGTAGAAACTCAAGTGTTTATAAAAAGTGCTCAATAACAAGTAGAGCTGTTTATAAGTATAATTTTTTTATTCATACAAACATTATTGGTTACATATGTGCATACATGTTTCGGTTGCACTTTTCCCAGAAAGTCAACCTCATCAGACCAAGAATTTTTAAGGAAATGGATGGATTTGAAGAATTTTCTCTCCTAAATAAATCTTTTGGGGGTTTAGTCATTTTCTATTTCTTATGAATTAGTATCGGATACCTATTCCACTTGCTGACCTTTTTTGCTAGTGGTTGTCCCTTTTATTACCCTTTATGGCGTCTCCATCGCCTTTTCTTAACCTTATTTTATTGCTCACTACTTTCTAAGTTTCTTTAAACTCTTTAGCCTACCCAGTTTTACAAACTCACTTCAGTATAAATATCTTATCTATATATCAAGAATCACACATATATAAACAAACTCTAATAGATACCCAAATACAAATAAATAAACAGACATTGATATACATACACATTTAAACATGGGCACATACACAGATCCACTATCAATCAGGCATATATTCAAAATACATACGTGCTTATAAATATATTCTAAATGTATATTCAATACAAAAATAAATATATTCTAGATGTATATTCAATACAAAAATCCATACGTCTACACAGACACACACATATACAGCTATATGCATCTACATATGCATATCTATACACACACAGACAGACACATATATATACACATATATACAAATACATATATATACACACACGCACACACACATATACATGCACATATATGCAGACATATATATATATATATATATATATACACATATATATACACATACATACATAAATCATACATGAGCATATTCGTTACATAGATATACACGCATACACACCCACATACATACATAAATCATACATGAGCATATTCGTAACATAGATATACACGCATACACACCCACATACACTTATATATATATATATATATATATGTGTATATATATACACATATATATATATACATATATATATATACATATATATATATACATATATATATATATATACATATATATATATATATATATATATATATATATACATATATATATATATATATGTATATATATATATTAGTAGTAGTAAGTTTTTGAAAGGCTGTGGGCAATGCAAATTCCGGGTAAGATGCAAGTTGTAAAGAACAAAAACAATAAATCGAGCGAATACAAAATATGTCTTACCATTTATTTTTCCTAAAATCTTACATAACAGCAAGAGTGTTTTTAGCTGTGATGTCCGGGTGATTAAAAATCATTATTTAATATTTCGGGAAAAGAGACTTCCCTTTGTCAAAAATAATTAAACCAGAAGAAAATGTTTCTGCGACTGTGATATATATATATATATATTACTATTTTATGTATCCACATAAAATTTTATAAGGTGATATAATTTTTTATGTATCAATTTTCAGTATTTACTCAACAGTGCTCGATACGTAAGTAGAGCTAAGTAGTAAGCTATGAAAATATATGTATGGCAATTAAGCTACACAGAGGCTCCTGCGTTTCATCCCCGCATTTTAGTCTGAAGATTCCCCCCGGGGATGAAACGCAGGAGCCTCTGTGTAACTTAATTGCATAAATATATTTTCATAGCTTACTATATATATATATATATATATATATATATATATATATATATATATATATAAGCAAACTGGATTATTGAATTGTAGTAAACAATGAACCGCAATGTTTTGTTCAAATACGCTCCGATTCTTTTGCACAACAAATACGTTTTTCACGAACATTCATCTTCCCGAATTAATTTGTAATTAATATACGCGTCGATTTTATCAAAAGAAACTTAATATAAATTCAGAAATCTAATATACATTGGAAACATGTGCGCATGCCTGACAATGTAAACTTTTCAGAAATGCAATAAATAATAATGGCGAGATGTGTCTGTGTCTATGTTAATTCTTTTCGCCCGTTCGTGTTATAATGGAGGACGAAATGAATGAGAAGTTGCGGAAGCCGGAGAAGATGGGTGTACTTTTATAATCTGCGTGATGTAAGTTCGATCCCTTTCAAGAGCAGCACATTTTCATTTTATGTTTTATTATAACCTTAAAAATTAATTTTACTAAACCTAATCTGAAAAAAGAACAATCGATGTAAATAATTAATTGTTTGAATGTAACTAAATGTTTTTGTCATATAAACGTTTTCTTATCTTTTGAATACTTATAACATTTTCCTCTGTCATTTTTTTACGGAATCGGTACTTTTGATATATATATATATATATATATATATATATATATATATATATATATATATATATATATATATATATATATACTGGCTGTACCTACCCGGTGTTGCCCGGGAGTAATTAGTTTTATATCTGTAAAGTTTTTTTTTTATGTTTGGCCTTTTCCCCCTGGCCGCCATGTTGGTCGGAATAGAAACAGAACAGGTAATATATTCCAAGAGTTCCTATTTAATTGCTTCCCCGGAGACGCAGAGTTAAACAAAAAGTAGCGAAAAATAAAAATTGCTTCAGTCTAGAAGGATTTCTCCTTCACAGACGGAAGACAGAACTGATAAAGTGCAGCATCAGAACAGATACTACACTTTACTTTAAGCTGCAAGGCTAAGAAGAGAGAGTCTCGACGATACAATCGAACATGCACGTACAGACCATTCTCACTCGGACTCTTTCTCTCTCTTTTCTCCCCCCCCCCCCCTTCTTTCTCTTTCTCTGTCTCTCTCTCTCTATCTCTCTTT
>OY744542.1:68811573-68846573 GCA_963556195.1 Sepiola atlantica | reverse complement strand
ATAAATTTTCCATAGAACACATTCAAAAACCAGGAAATGAAAAAATTTTAAACGCGCAAAATAAAGAAAATAAAGAAAAGAAAACAGATGAAAAACGAAATGAAAATTAGAATAAAAGAAAAGAAACAGAAAAGGTAAAAAGACAAAAGGAAAAAAAAAAGAAAAAAAAAAAAAGAAATGCACGAACGGAAAAAGAACAACACTAAGGGAATAGGTAACGACAGCTAACAGAACGAAAAAGGGGTAAAAAAACAAATAAGCAACAAATAAATGTTACCAAAGGCAAGATAAGTTACTCTTCTACCCACCTGGATTAATTTATTTGTGTTTTAACTTATTTTAAAGCGTGTTTTAGATCGATTTAAAAGTAGTGTCGCTGCGACATGTTAGAATCGAAAACAACAAATGATCGTATTTGATCACGTGACATCTAGACACTGCTTTTAAATCGAACTAAAAAAACGCTTTAAAATAAGTTAAAACACAAACACACTTATCCAGGTTAGTAGAAGAGTAACTTATCTTGCCTTTGGTAACATTTATTTGTTGTCTATTTATTTATTTGTTTACCCCTTTTTTCGTTCTGTTAGCTGTCGTTATAAATGCCCAAGATCGTTTGCTGTTCAATTCAAAGTTTTTGTTTGTATTTAAATTTCTTTGTACTGAAATAGAATTTATGTAATTTCATAGAATCACTCTTGTCTCTAATCGGGTCTTTTTTTTGTGGGGGGGGGGATGTGTGGGTGTGTGTGTGGGGGGGGATGTGTGGGTGTGTGTGGGTGTGTGTGGGTGTGTGTGTGGGGGTTTGTGGGGGGGGGGGTAGGTGTGTGTGTGTGTGTGTGTGTGCGTGCGTGTGTGTGTGTGTGTGTAGGTGTGTGTGTGTGTGTGTGTTTATATGCCTCTTTTCGAGTGTTCTGAGAATGATTTTGACCTTAACCCTAACCCGGTTTGAAGACGCGAGTGATAATCAAAAAATACCTAACATTTTACTTTGCTTTTTAAAGTATATATATATATATATATATATATATATATATATATATATATATATATATATATATATATATATATAAACAGTTCTCGCTGGCAGACATTTGATTAATATTAATTAAATTATCGGTTATATTGAAGTTTTCAGCTTTAAGATGGTTGCCATTTAAACAACATTATCGATCGGTCATAAACTTATTAATTGAACCAAATTGTCATAAATCTATAACTAATTTTGTTAAGATAATTTTGTTGAAATGGCAGCCATTTTAAAGCTGAAAACTTCAATTCAACAAAATTGTCGACTAGTTATGTTCATTTTGCTGTTAAAAAGTTTGTTAGTGTGACAAAACCTTTGCTTTTGTATTGCGTGTAATAAAAATTAAATAAACGTTAGAGTCAAATAAAACAAGAAAATAAATACGAAAAGGAGGGTGTGATATAAAATATTAAAATCAGGGTGAAAAAAAGAAAAAAGTAATAAGTAAATATTTACTTATACCAAACTCTCCATGATGCTTAACTTAAATATAGACTTGCAATTTGTGATTTCAAATAACATTCAAATAACAAAAAGTTAAAAATATATCTTGTTTTCGGGTGTTGGTTGTAAATATATTTAAATTTATTAATTGTTTGGTGTTCCTTTGCTAAACCGTTGTATCATATCTACGTTGGATTTGATGAATATACAATGGAAAAGTGAGAAAAAAAAACATTAAATATTTTTAAAAAACAATGAAATAAAAAGATAAAAAATAAAAAATATTCTAAATAAATTTTAAAAAAATAATCAAAATTAAAAATAAAAATATAAACAATGTTTAATGTATAAAATACGATATTTAAATCAGGGTAAAAGAAAAGAAAACTATGCAATAAAAAGGGTAATTATCTCAAACTCTTCTTAATGAGTTGTTTAAACGTTGACCTCACGTGTATCCGCCATTTTGAATCATTTTAGAAACGGTAAAATGTGGAAGACAGATTGGCGTTTATAGATTTATGGAAATTTGTCTGAATATTTAGTTTTAGTTAGTCAATACCAGAAGGAGGAGTGGAATACACTTGCAAATTGAGAAAATGGTAAAAAGCAGTAGCGAATTAAATAAAAACTTAAAACAAATACATTAAGTCAAAAAGAAATGAAAAGAAAAGAAAAAAATGAAAGTTATAAACAAGAAATGTAAGAAAGGGAAAAAAAGAATGGGAAAAAATAAAAGGACAATAGGATTCATAGAATAAGAGTTCGTTTGCTCAGGTTGGAAGCTTGCGGAAACAATGCCTGTTGTGAAAGCCCTAACCTTAATACAAGGTCTCAAGTATCGGGTTGGCCAACAGTTCCTTCTGTAGTGTTCATGTCATTTTACTCCCTACTCCAGACTGTTGTATACTTTTAGTTTTCAAATCATGTATTTGGTGTAGCGAGTATGTTGACGTCAGTGTGTAATGAGCCTCCGAGCAGAGGAGTTCATATATTTTTGCTTGTATTTCAGGCCTTGAAATGGAAGAGCAAGCAGAGCATGCATATAATGCTTTTTGTACTACAGAAAGTGAAAAGAGGTTACGGAAACGTGTATAAAGATATGCCATTTGTATGGGGAGAATGCTGTTACAGAACACGTCTGCCAGAAATGGATTTGCTCGATTTCGAAATACACATTTTTTCAGTGAGAGATGCTATTCGCTCTGGACGACCAATGATGATCGACAGTGAAAGCCGTAGTTGAACAGGATTGACATTTGACAACCAGACAAATCGCAGACATTCTCAAGATTTACAAATCGAGCGTGGAAAATGAATTGCATTAATATCCACTTAAAAATAACGAACGAACATGTTGGCCCATCGAATAGATCCTTGGTAATTAGTGTGACTGGACGTGCCTATTTAGTGATATTAACCGAATAGATTTTGGTAATTGGTGTGACTGAACGTGCCTATTCAGTGATATCAACCAGTCTGTACGTACCAATGTGAAACTTCAATAACGGAAGCTGTCTTAGCCAACATAAGAAGAAACAGTGTATACGTTACAATCGAATACGCCGATCTAATTTTGTTAACCGTATAAGCAGCCTTATATGAACAAATGAAAGGTTAACAAAAACGATACAGCATGAAGTTAGACCATAATACGATTCGATGTAATGAATGCAATAAGAAAATTATTAACGAAAAGCATAAAAAACGATTCAGAGTAATGGCTTTAGGTTTTAAATAATAATGTAAGACATGTCCACTCATTTAGACTATTCACACTTTAAATTATTGGATAGAATAGGTTTAATTCTATATAACATCAAAAATTGACGTCACCATAACCATTAAATTGTACGTCATCACAACCATTAAAATTGACGTTACTACAAACATTAAAATTGACGTTACCACAACCATTAAAATTGACGTAACTACAACCATCAAAATTGCGTCACCACAACCATTAAGATTGACATTACTACAAACATTAAAATATACGTACCACAGCCATTAAAATTGACGTCACCACAACCATTAAAATTGACGTTACAACAACCATTAAAATTGACGTCACCACAACCATTAAAATTGACGTTACTACAAACATTAAAATTGCATCACTACAACCACTAAAATTGACGTTACCACAACCATTAAAATTGACGTTACTACAACCATCAAAATATACGTACCACAGCCATTAAAATTGACGTAACCCCAATCATTAAAATTGACGTTACAACAACCATTAAAATTGACGTTACAACAACCATTAAAATTGATGCACCACAACCATAAATATTAACGTTACCACATCTATTAAAATTGACGTTACCACAACCATTAAAATTGACGTCAGCACAACCATTAAAATTGATGTACTACAACCATTAAAATTGACGTTACCACAACCATTAAATCGACACAGCAGGTAGATAATACCGTGCCTTTTTCCCACAAACGCTCAATTCATGTTTATCGAGTAACATTTTCAAAAATAATCTAAATAATGTAAGAAACAGTCTTAATGATAAATGTCAGAAAACAAAGTGGGTGAACGTTCAAATGAATACCGTCGCGGATGATAGACTCGGCAATACCAAGTTCACAAGGGTTTTTGTTTTCAAGTCACTATGAGATTTTTTGTTTTCAAATCACTATGAGATTTCCGACCATGAAAACGACATGAACAACATTATTGGTATCCTTATTGAACTACCAAACAATTACTAGATCAAAAGATAGAAATTATTTCAAACAGAAATGACCAGAATCATATTTTCATGTGTTTGGCGGATAATAGCTTTTCTTTTCGAAGCGTCTTGTTTATCTGCTTAGCATACTAACCGTCGTGACGTCAACAGATAAACCCGACTCAGTGAACAGGACTTCTTAATAGTGGTCACGGCCGAGTTCACATCCTATCGGATCGATTTTGTACATTTTTCAAGCTGCCCAGGATACAGTAATGTGATGATTATTTTTAGGGGGAGAGGGAGGTTAAAAGTAAGGGAGACAACTCTTGGCTTAAAAATATCATTTATAGCATTTGCTTATTTTGCTGTTTTCGATCATGAGCAAAACAAAAACAGCAAAATAGAGATTGTCTGAGCCGGACTGAGTAATCTTTCTTAAAAAAAAAAAACGTGGCGAAAATCGCAATTTTATTGTTAATAACACGGGACACCAATAAAAAGTTGCATTCGCTAGTTCAAAAACAAAGCTTAGAGACTATTTATGTCCAACTTTTCAAATTCGACCGACATCATTTTATAGATGTAAATAACGCTGTGACTGGATGTGTTATACAGGGTGTGGCAGAAAAGATTAGACACTTGACAGAATGTAAACAAAATACCAGGAAGTGCTTTTAACTCTTTCTGATTTGCTGGGACGGCGAAATCTAGTATTCGGCAATATTCTTGCTTCTTATTAACTATTATCGTGTCCGGTATGCTTGCTTGGATGGGTTTTGTGTTTGGATTTCTATATCGCAGATGATTTGATGAATTTCGTTTCCCAATAATATCTGCGCCCTGCAGCATTTTTCTGTATGTTCAAGTTGCACTCGGTTGCATAGTTCCCAGTTATATACTTTTATAACCCAGTAATCTCTATTTTCATATTCTCTTACGACTAGCTTGTTGCATTCACTTATGATGTGGTTTACCGTTTCGTCTCTTTCTCAATATAGTCTACATTTCCTGTTTTCCTTGGTCTTGTTCTATTTCGCTTTTATGTAGTTCCTTCTGATCGCGTTATTTCAAGTTCTTTACAACCTAATTTGAGAATAAAAATGGTCGCTTCCTTACGGCGATTTTCATCAAAGACTTGTGTGCATTTCCGTTTTCCTATTTCGTTTGGCACAAAAGTTGAAAACGCCTCCTCTTCTTCTAAACGTTCTCAAAATAAGGAAACGTTGTGCCATTCGTGTTTGTCTTTAGTATTTAAAAGAAGGAGCGTTCCACGAAATGCATTTCTATTCATCTTGCACTCGATGGCGGCCATTTTGTTTTGTTTTACTTTTCATTTTAGTTTTGTGTGTTGACAGTTTTTGTTTGTTGTGGTTTTCCTTTCTCTTCTGGTTTAAGAGGCTACGTTTTCGATGTGATCTCGAGAGATTTGGTCAGGGTGTGTCAGGGAATGAGGAAAACGAAACAGAGGGAAATGAAGGAAGAAGCGACACTTACAGAAAACGACGATGATAGAACAACAAGAAACATTGGCATGAGTATCAACACTGAAAAGGTAAAGAAAGTCGAAGAAGAGCGACAACAACAAGAAAAAGAAAAAAAAGAAGTAAAATAAATGTGATAATTAATAGAAGTAGAAATAGAAAATTAATAATAATAATAATAATAATAATAATAATAATAATAATAATAATAATAATAAGAAGAAGAAGAAGAAGAAGAAGAAGAAAGAAGGAGAAAAACGAAGAACCCGAAAAAGAACAAGAAGGAAAAAAGAAGAAAATTATTATTATTATTATTATTATTATTAATAATAATAATAAGAAGAAGAAGACGAAGAATTAGAAAAAGAAGAAGAAGAAGAAGAATTAGAAAAAGAAAAAAAAAAGAAGAAGAATTAAACGAAGAAGAAGAAGAAGAAGAAGAAGAAGAAGACGAAATAAAGATTAAAACAGGAAGAGAAAAAAAATTGCCTGGTACCAATGCCACTACTACTACTACTACTACTACTACAATCTCTACTACTACTACTACTACAATCTCTACTACTACTACTACTACAATCTCTACTACTACTACTACTACTAGTAATACTACTACTACTACTACTAGTAATACTACTACTACAATCTCTACTACTACTACAATCTCTACTACTACTACTACCATCTCTACTACTACTACTACCATCTCTACTACTACTACTACTACTAGTAATACTACTACTACTACTAGTAATACTACTACTACCATCTCTACTACTACTACTACTAGTAATACTACTACTACTACCATCTCTACGACTACTACTACTACTACAATCTCTACTACTACTACTACTACCATCTCTACTACTACTACTACTACTACTACTACAATCTCTACTACTACTACTACTACTAGTAATACTACTACTACTACTACCATCTCTACTACTATTACTACTACTACAATCTCTACTACTACTAACTATAATATTAATACTAATAAAGACGGCCGCGTAGGAAAGCGGTTCTACTGGGCACTATCGAAAATGTGTACTTTGAATATGTAAACAAATGGTAGCATTTAAACCGGAGTGTAATATTCCATGTACTCATTTCCAGTATTTACTTCAACACGTGTGTAGAGCTAAGTAGTAAGGTATGAAAATATAAGCTTCATTTGCATAAATATATTTGCATAACTTATTATATTCATATATATATTGCATAGATCTATGTAAACCCAATTACATGATCAATTTGCGCTCCCAGAATTCAAAACAACAACAGACTGTGTACGATCGATTCTGAGATCATATAGATTCATTGATATGATATCACATCGTCATCACAGAGAAATGACACGAAAACAAAAGCAAAAATAGACAGCATCAATGGAATAGATATAGACAGCATCAATTGTACAGCAAATTAGAAACGACGAATGATGAATGTAAACCTTAAATCAAAGCAAACAAAATTTAATCATTATTTAGGAATGTCAGGGTGTTTCAAAAGTCTTGGGAACATAACGATTTTTAATAACTCAAAAACTATTAGGAGTTGAAAAATGAAATTGGTACCGTTGGAAAGGTTAAAGTTTCAAGTTTTTGTGGGGAATCTTCAAAGTTGCTCAATATGAGCACCATTCGTCACACGGCAGACATCTAGTTGATAGTCCATTTCCTGCCAAACGCGTTCCAGCATCTTGACGTCAATGGTTCCCACAACTGCCGTTACTCGAGCCTTTAGTTCGTCAATATCTCTTGGAAGGGGCGGCACATAGACTTGTTGCTTGACAAAGCCCCAAAGGAAAAAGTCACACGGGGTAAGATCTGGAGACCTAGGAGGCCAGGGCATGAGAACGTCATCACCTCGCCCAGATCTCCCAATCCATCTACCAGGCAGTCTTGTGTTAAGAAACTGCCTTACTCTAAGACTCCAGTGTGGTGGTGCACCATCTTGTGTAAAAATGAAGTCATCAGATTCTGCTTGTTCCAACTGAGCCATTAACCAGTCTTCCAGCATGTTGAGATAGGATTCACCAGTGATAGTTGCCTCTTCAAAGAAGAACGGTCCATAGACACCTTTCTTGGAAATTGCACAAAACACGTTCACTTTTGGTGAATCTCGCTCGTGCTCAAGAAGTTCATGAGGATTCTCAGTACCCCATATGCGAGTGTTATGCTTGTTAACTTTGCCATTCAGATGGAAGGTCGCCTCATCGCTAAAAACAAGCCGGTCATCAAAGCCGTTATCTTCCAACTTCTCTTGCATTGCAATGCAAAAGTCACAGGGAAGTGGCTTATCAGTGTCCTTCAACTTTTGGAATAACTTGAGCTTGTAAGGTACCATTTGCAGTCGTTTCCTTAAGCCACGCCAGACAGTTGCTGGAGCAAGCTGAAGTTCCCTGCTGGCTCTTCTCACTGATTTACGGGGGCTCCGCTGAAAGGCTGTCCGAACTTGCTCAACTGCATCTTCTGAAGTTGAAGGGCGACCTGTTCGCTTACTTGGGCACAAACACCCATATTTCACAAATTTAGCATGCCATCTGACAATGGATTTCCTTTCAGGGGCTTCTTTTTTAAATTTCCTGCGAAATGCACGCTGAACACATGTCCACGATTCAGTCTTTGCAAATTGGATGACGCAAAATGCATTGTCTTGTTTAGAGAACGCCGTTACTGCACCTGGAAAGATAACACGAAAATCATTAGTATGACCAAAAACTTGATTAAGCAAGCTTTAAAATGGCACCAGTTTCATTTTTCTACCTGGAATAGTTCATGAGATATACGCATTTGTAATGTTCCCAAGACTTTTGAAACACCCTGTATATTGGTGTGTTGCATTCCAATGACCAAAAGAAACAAAATACATCAGACTAGAATCAGAATTATTTTTTATTTTATTACTTTATTTTGGCGAATGCCGATACTTTTTTGTTTTTCCTTCTCTTTTACGCGGTACGAAAAAGTAGTTTTGGGTTTACCGGCTGCTCTTCAGAAACCCTCGATCTATATTGATTTTGGATTATATACATGCATATGGATTATGAAGGTAGTTGAAGATGTATAGTGGGCATCCTTGTGATGAGTTGTGCAGTACGATGTTTGTTCACATTACATTTCAATCTGCGTGTTTGTACTGTAGGAGAAACAAGGAGCAGAGAGGGAATTCCAAAGGCAAGCAGTCCGAGAGAAGATGATATTTTAATAGAAAGTTTTGTGGCATCTTGAGACCGATGCAATGAAGGGGTGAGATTTTTCTTCTAGTCGGGCTGGTCTTTTTTTAACATAGTTCACCCCAAACAAGGCATCCCGCCACTGTAGACGTAAGGGGCTACTGAGAAAAAGCGTGTGAGTTTTTTGTTTTATTTTTAGGGGGGGGTCAACCTAAATTGGGAGCTGTGCAGTGAGATGTCTGTTTACATTAGTGTTAAATTTCTGCATGTCAGTACCGTCAAGAAAAAAAGGGAGATGGGAGGGAGTTCCAGAGTCCAGCAGCACGAGGAAATAAGTTTTTGGAGTAGAAAGCTCTTCGGCATCTTGGGACCTCCACAGTGAATGGATGGGATTTGTCAGATTGTCGGGTTGGTCTAGTGGATTTGCATCGTGGGGGCACCAGAGCAGCAAGTTCATCAGAGCAGAGTCCATTGAAGTACTTGTAAAACAGGCACAAGGAAGCAACATTGTGGCGGTGGGATAGGGGCTGGAGCTTGGTGCATAGTGAGGTTAGGGTTAGGGCTGGAGCTTGGTGCATAGTGAGGTTAGGGTTAGGGCTCGAGCTTGGTGCATATTGAGGGACCTATTTACGTTTCGAGGCACAAGTGCAGTAAGTTCGTCGGAGCACTTTCCGTGGAAGTACCTGATAAAAAAGCACAGCGATGCAATATTGTGGCGATGGGACCTGGGGTGGAGATTTCCGTAACTAAATACGAACGGGTATACCTAAGATCGGTCCATTCAGCCTGCGTATTTAGGGGTGCAGATGCAATTTCAAACTTAAAATGTGACAGCCAAAACTTAAACATGAAAAACAGAATGACCGATCTACTGACGGACGAAGCCGCTCATAACGATGCGTGGACTGGGCATCTAACGAAATCTGATTTTCATAAATAAACGTTTAGTATCAGATTAACCTTTCTTGCATGATTAGCTCGAACACCGAAAACTATGTGATTCGGGGTCGTCTTCATGACGCTTTGGTGTGTATTTCCGTTTACCGATTCCGTTTGTTACAAAAACGAAAAGGCCTGCTTTTCTAAACAATCTGGATGTAAGGAAATACTCCTTTGTCTTTTGTCTTTAGAATTAGCAGAAGAAATATTCCAACGACCGCACTTGCATTTGGCTTGCACTAAGAAAAATGAAACAGGTTTTTTTCTTGTGTGTGTCATATGTTGTGGTGTTCTTCTGTTTTGTTGGAGAGTCAGCGTTTCCTCTGCGATCTCAAGAGACATCCTGAACGAGACAAAAAGAAAGAAGAAGAAAAAGTAAGGAGGGGAAAATAGAGAAAAAAGAAGTAAAAGAGGAAGTAGAAGAAGAGAGTGAAGAAGAAGAAGAAGAAGAAAAAGAAGAAGAAGAAAGAAGAAGAAGATGAAATTAAAAAATGGGGAAAATGAAACAAAGAAAAGAAGCAGAAAAACGAGGAAGAAGAAGAAAAAGAAGAAGAAGAAGAAGAAGAACAAAAATAAGACCAATAATAATAAATTAGATACTAGTAGATAAACTATAACCCTTTCTTCAATATAGTTAGACTAGCATCCATCCCAACCGGTATCGAACCTACAACCATCTAGTTGATAGTCAGCAATTATATGAACATACTAAGCTAGCAATTTCCATACACAAATGTATATAGACTGATCATATATATATATACATATACATATACATGTACATATAATGTATATCCGTACACAAATGTATATACACAGACTGATAATATATATACATATACATATACATGTACATATAATGTATATCCATACACAAATGTACATACATAGACTGATAATGTATATACATATACATATTCATATAATGTATATACATATACAAATATATATACATAGACTGATAATATGTTAATATTTATACATATACATATTATGTATATACATACACAAATATATATACATATACCTATACATATAATGTATATACATACACAAATGTACATACATAAGCCGGTAAATATATATATACATATAATGTATATCCATACACTAATGTATATACATAGACTGATCGTATATATATACATACATATATGTATAATGTATATACATACACAAATATATATATATATATATATATATATATATATATACATAGATTGATAATATATATACATACATATACATATATATAATGTATATACATACACAAATGTACATACATAGACTGATAATATATATGCATATACATATACATATGATGTATATACATACACAAATATATATATACATAGACTGATAATATATATACATATACATATACATATGATATAATATATATCCATACACAAATATATATACATAGACTGATAATATACATACATATACATATACATATAATGTATATACATACATAAATGTATATACATAGACTGATAATATATACATATACATATACAGATACATATAATGTATATACATATACTTATATATACATAGACTGATAATATGTATATATATATACATATACATACACATATAATGTATATACATACACAAATGTATATATATAGACTGATAAAATATATGTACATATGCATATAATGTACATACATACACAAATATATATATGCATAGACTGATAATATATACATATACAGATACATATAATGTATATACATATACTTATATATACATAGACTGATAATATATATATACATATACATATAATGTATATACATACACAAATGTATGTATATATATATACATAGACTGATAGATAACAGAAAAAGAATTCGACGATCGAAATTGGTAAAAACCATCCACATGAAAAGGTGGATTTTGATGTCTTCGCGATTCCAACGTCGGATTATAAACGGCACAGTTATTACACTTTACATTTCGAAAATAAAAATACGAAAATTCAAGAGCAAAATCAAAAGGCCTAAACACAAAGAAAACACCTTTTTCTTAAACACTACAAATCCTAACACGGTAGAATTTATCGGCACGGAAAATAAAATTGGACGGAATGATACACTTTAATCCGTAAAGGAAGAACATCCAATCTTTGACATATCTATATAAGATTAGTTAGACATCAATCAAATATTCAAGAATTAGCGAGTTTCAAATATCGATAATCCGATTCTCGACTGCTAAAGTTGTTTTCGTAATTTTCTCTTCGAAATGCAGCATCAGAAAAGATGAGGCAAACACGAAATTTGATATTAACAAAATGGACGGTGTGAACTAAGAGACATTCAACAAAAACGTATGTACGCTCCGTGCTTATTCTTGAAACGTGTTTTACTATTCAGATTTGGCAAGGATCAAAATTGGATCAATATTTATTCGTTAGAAATTTACATAAATGCTGGTCTATAATCTTCTCTTAAACTAGCAACTAAGCCATAATACCGCATTTACTCTATGGGATTTACTACTTAAAAATCCTTATCGTTTGATGAATTTTATTTACAAGAAAAAATATGCAAATATCGATTATTTCAGACGAGAAGAAATATGATTATAAAAAATATAATTTTCAAATATATAATTTTTAAAAATATAATTATAAAAATATAATTTTAAAAATATAATTTTAAAAAGTATAATTTTTAAAAAATATAATTATAAAAAATATAATTTTTTTAAATATAATTTAAAAAATATGATTATAAAAATATAATTTTAAGAATATAATTTTAAAAAATATAATTTAAAATAATATAATTTAAAAAAATATAAATTAAAAAACTATAATTGAAACAATATAATTTAAAAAATAAGAAAAAGCAAAAGAAGAAGAGGGGTTAGGGGAAAAGAAGAAAAAGAAGAAGAAGAAAAAACAGCATGATAAATTAATAAGAAGATAATTAATAGAATAACACTCAACAACAGCAAACAACAACAAAAAACAACAAAAAACAACAAAAAACAACAAAAAAAACAAAAAACAAAAACGAAAACAACAACAACAAACAAAAACAACAAACAACAAAAAACAACAACAAAAAATAACAACAAACAACAACAAAAACAACAACAAACAACAACAAACAACAACAAAAACAACAAACAACAACAACAAAAACAACAACAACAAACAACAACAAACAACAACAAACAACAACAAACAACAAACAACAACAACAAACAACAACAAAAAACAACAAAACAACAAACAACAACAAAAAAACAAAAAACAACAAAAAAACAACAAACAACAACAAAAAAACAAAAAACAACAAAAAAACAACAAACAACAAAAAAACAAAAAACAACAAAAAAAAAAAAAAAAAAAAACAACAAACAACTGATGACGCTGACGATGATAATTTCCTGTTTATTCACATTCAAAATTGTGCACAATCTGGGATTTAACAAGATTTATCCCAATAAAACCAGATTCTAACTTCATAAATCTTCGACTGGTTAGGACAGGTCTCGTCTGATCATTAGAGGCGACCTGGCATCTTTGTCAAATGCTTCGTCCGTCATCGTCTGTCACACTCAACTTTTAAATAGCATTTTCATCCGTCTGCAATGCTGAAGTTTAAAATAGTATGTTTTTTTATCGGTCTATATGTTAAATAGCGTTTCCATCAGACTGTCTGGCTTAAGTTTGAAATGCCAGTTTGATTAAGCTTTCCCGGTTAAATGGGAAATATTAGTGTTAAATGTGTCCACGCATCTCTTAAAGCGGCTCTGTACGTTCGTCCATCAATCTTGACGTTTGTTTCTAACGCTAATATTTTAGATAGCATTTTCGTTGAACTGACATGCTTACGTTTAACATATAATTTTGAGATACGTCCATGTATTCCTATAAACGACTTCGTCTGTCGTTCTGTCTGTCACGCACAGATTGACTGAACGCATCTTAGGAGATGTTTCTCAATCTCCAACTAATTAGAGGAAGCCAATTCGAGCACTCATTTTTACCAAATGATAGGAAATTGCTTGGCTTAGTTTTTCTTTTAGATTCTTAAAATGACTTATTTCATCTATTTTGTATTTATTTGCACTTTCGTTTCAGTTATGTGTTTGGTTGTCTTTTATTCAGCTTTTGCTGAGAGGGTTAGGGTTAGGGTTAGGGTTCGGGTTAGGGTTAGAGAGCGGACGTCTAATTTTGATTTAGGCTATATTTTCTTTTTTTCTTATTCGCTTTGCCTGTTTTACTTAAGTGTCATTTTCTTTATCACTCATAATATAAAGTCAAATTTAGCTCAACACTCAATAATATACACATACTTATATATATATATATATATATATATATATATATATATATATATATATATATATATATATATATATACATATATATATATATATATATATATATATAAAGTGGTGTACTAAAAGCGAACTTTTAGGAAAAGTGAAACCTATTGTGAAGAGTATATAGCTCAATATCCAGGATAGAGCAGGTAGAATGAAGAAGAATGGAAAGGAATTAGAGAAGCAAAAGTCAAATCAATTCCTCACCTCCTACCCATTTCGGATCTACTCTACCTATGAACTCTTCAAGGGAACTGAAGAAATTGGAAAAATCAGCTGCTTCCAGGTACGGTCTCAAAACCTCTTCCTTCCCCAAACAAAATGAACACCTCAATAATTTCGAAAATGACCTATTTGACCTCATTAGTCGCATTAAATTCAAAAGGCACAATAAACACCTCAATCCCATCATCAAAAAAATCAACAAATTCACTAACAATATTAGGAAACACCCAGATATAATTGTCCCAGCGGATAAAACTAAGAATTTTTACAAACTAAAATATAGTCAATACAAATCCTTAATCTACAAAGAATTAAATAAATCTTACAAAAGCACATCCTACGATACCTTGGCTAGTATAAACAGTGAGGCAAAATCCATACTAACATCTTTGAATGTCCTTAACGACGCAGAAATTTTAACCCCTGCAATACCTAGATTCACCTTGGAGGACCATAAAAATAATTTCCAGGAAAACCCTACCATCAGACTAATCTGCCCTTCTAAATCCGACCTAGGCATCATAAGTAAGAAGATCTTGGATAGAATTATCCCCACCTTAAAAGAATAAAATTCGTTACACTCTTTGGCAATCCTCAGATGAGGTTACTACCTGGTTCCTTAACCTCATCGATAAGTCTAAACCTAACTTGAATTTCATAACATTCGATATTAATAATTACTACCAGTCCATTTCCCCTATCTTACTTAACAAAGCATTAATCTTCGCTACAAATAATTCTGATATTACAGACATAGAGATTAAACTAATAATATTAGCCAGAAGATCCCTACTAGAATTTGATAATAAGCTTTGGACCAGGAAGAACACCCCCAATAACTTTGATATTACTGTGGGGGCGTCAGACTCTGCCCAGGTCACAGACCTGGTAGGTTTGTACCTGATGAGAGAATTGGGGTTTAATTTTGGGCATTTGCAGGGTGGGTTGTATAGGGACGATGCCTTGTTTGTATCTGGGGAGAGATCGAGACAATATAATAACACTATCAAAAACTTACATAACTTCTTCAAAAACTTTGGTTTGACCATTACTGTGGAACCTGAGAAAAGAATATCCAACTTTCTTGACCTCGCATTAGATCTTAACTCGGGAACCTTCAGCCCATACCATAAACCTAACTTAACCCTTTTCTACGTACATAGCCTATCTAACCACCCTACATCCATCATAATCTCAATAGTCCCCTCAGTATCTAACAGAATCTCTAAGCTATCTGCGAATAAATCTATCTTCGATCAAAATTCTAGCTTCTACAATAATGCTTTGCTAAACTCAGGCTACAATCACAAAATTAAATATAACTGCAACCCCTTTACTCAAGTTAACAAACCCTCAGGCATTATTACGCACAACATGACCACACACAGAAGTAAAAAGTTTAACACATCTGCACCTAAGACATTCAAAACACACGCTAATAAGCCCATAGGAATTAACAATATTGATAATCGGGCAGACCCACAGGCGCACAGACAAAGAAGAAAACTTAGAAGAAAGAATAACATTTGGTTCAATCCGCCTTTCAGCAGTAATGTTAAAACCAATATACCTAAGGAATTTTTCCAAATTTTAGACTGATCTTTTAAGCACCCCCACAAATATAGCACTATTCTTAACAAAAATTCTATTAAAATATCTTACTCTACTATGCCCAATATTGAACAAACTATCATAACCTCTAACAATAGGAAAATCAAACATATCCAACAACAACCACCCACCGTATCCCTCACCACTTGTAACTGCCGTAAACCCAGAGATTGTCCCCTAAACAACAATTGTG
Organism: Sepiola atlantica; assembly: GCA_963556195.1. Classification (NCBI taxonomy): domain Eukaryota; kingdom Metazoa; phylum Mollusca; class Cephalopoda; order Sepiida; family Sepiolidae; genus Sepiola; species Sepiola atlantica. The sequence goes on along the minus strand of OY744542.1, from coordinate 68,830,423 downwards.
TACAGAAGGACGTAATATACGCTTGTACTGTGAAACAATTCCCCCGCTCCACCAATGTTGTGAGCAATCATACTTCCCATACTCCACCCGAATTTTGCATCTCCCCTCAACCCCAATCCGCTTCTCCTCAAGACTCCCACTTATGCAGCCATACCTCTAACCAAGCACCCCCAATAATAGATAGTACCCATGGGCTAACTCACATTTCCCCCATATCCGCTCCACCCTATTCCTTCAAACAACCTCCCTCGCATAACTCGAATTTCCAAACCCAAATCTCATCTAATACCACTAGCAATCTCAATGCAACTATAGCACCACCCTTAAAGATACACACTTATATTGGGGCGTCCTCTTTCCCCATTAAGACTCGGATCTCTAACCATATCTATTCCTTTAAAAATAGCAACGATAATAGCACAGGCACTTCACTTTCCAATTTAATTAGAAACCTCAATCTTAAAAATACTCCCTATTCACTTCACTGGTCAATACTTAAAAAGTCTAAATCATATACCCCGGGAGCATCCCATTGCCAACTTTGTACTTTGGAAACCTTTATGATAGCTACTGCTAATAAATCTAAAAACATTATTAACTCTAAGAATGAACTTATCTCCAGTTGCAGGCATAAACGTAAATTCAAGTATAGCAACCATAGTAATCCCCCAGACACCCCTCCCCCATTTGATTAAATACCCTCCCATCATCTCGGATTTTCCCTCCCTACATCTCAGATCTCCTTTCAGATTGTTCTAATTCCTGTTGCTCTATAATCTCTGCATATATCCCCCTCATCCCTTTAGCCTCCTCTTAACTTAAAAAATTTCCCATAAACTCCGTTAGCTTCACAATTCCCTCAACTTTAATACCTTTCTCCCACTAACCCCTAAATCATTTTACTTAACCTCCTTAACCGTATAATTTTTATATGACTTCCATTTCTTTCCCCTTTAACTTCTTTTAATACATTCTTCCGCTTCCCATCAACACTTCCAAACTTCTATCCTTCCCTCTCACCCTGATAACTAACCCACCATTTTCTTATTATACCCTAGCCCTTTTTTCACTTGGTGATTCGCCTTATCTACTCTTAATCCCCTTTTGCACACTCCGATATCGATCTCCTTACTGTTCTCTCTGTGTACTCTAAATTTTTCCCCCTCCTGCTTTTACTTTTAAATAATTCTTCTCACTCTTTTAATAGCCTCGATTATTCCCCCCTAGTTTACCTCGCCCTTCGCTCACTTCTCTCAGACCATGTTCAACCCCTAACCCGCCCTCACTCTACATCTTTTAACCCCCATAATATTTACTTTTAACTGCGATCTCCATTCTCACTCTGGTTTAATCTATTGTCACTACTTTAACTTCGTATGTCTCTTGCTTCTTTCTGTCATCATTAACCTAATTAATAATTTTCTTAATCAACCTCCTGATACCTTTTTTTTGTTTCAAAGTTTAATTCTCCCTCTTCCATAAAGCACTAGCGTCTCGTAACTGCTCATTTTATTTCAACCCATACCTTTAACCACCTTGGGGATTCCCATTCCGGATATCCTTTCGAGGTCTAATTTACTCTTCCCTAATTCTAATACTCATTTTTGAGTTCCAATTTTATCGACTTTTTCCCTCATTCTATTATTATTTTCTTATCAGGCAACCCATAATTTTCTTTGCGAGCTTAAAACTAATACTAATTTTATTATCTCTTTCATTTTTTATTTTTCTTATTTTTATTTTTATCTTTAATTTTAATTCTATTCTTATTTTACTTTTTTACTTTTTTAATCTTTCAATTTTTAACTTTTATTCTTACTATTTCTCTAATTCTACCCTTCAATATATTTTGCCTCATTGTTTATAAGTAAGGTCTCCTGATAAAACAACTAAACCCCGAACTCTGTTCATAGACACATTCTGGTATTTTAACTCTCCCTCCCAGCACTCGTTGACTTACTCCTACTCATTCCTTTCCCTTTTTTAGTTGAACCCAAATTCGCGCTAACATCCAATTTCTACTTTCATGCGACTCACCCCCACAATCACAGTCTTAGTTTTAACCGCATTCACTCTCCACACCCCTTTTCCTTCTTCGCACCCGTTCTTCTCTCCCCCTACACACCCCTCACTCATTCCCTCCCTGCATACTGGTCGAACAGGAGTTTATGCCTTTTCTCATTTTCAAGCCGGCTTTCGCTTCGGGCTAACTTTAAAATATTTTCGCTACATTTTTCCCCATTTTAAAGCATTTTTTCTAACATCTTTGCCCAGGAAGTATTGTTAATGGCGAATATTTTCCACCTCACTCTCTTCTGAGCCTGCTTGCCTGCACTTATTGGACATTTTACCCTTTGGGTTTTCTTTTTTCGCCGCACCTGAAGTTGTGGCTTCTTGGAATTTAACTTTGATTCCTCTCTCACAACCTTTCGGGCCTTTTAACGACCTACCTATCTACATCTCATTCTCTCCGCTGGACTTTTCTACACCGGACTTTTTAGCAATCGGACATTTGCTTGCATTCGGGCAGAATTTTGCCCTGTGTTTCTTCCCCCTACAACTTTTATTTTATTTTTTCAAATTTTAAATCTTGGCCTTTGCCAACTTATCTATCCCAGCGACTTCCTCTGATGATAAGATTTTGATCTTTGAAAAGCCTGGCTTAAGGAAAATTTAACTTGAATAAATTGCCTTTTTTGCGGAATATACCTTGCTCTGAGCAATTGAATTGAATTATGATTTGACTTTTGCTTCTCTAATTTCTTTCCATTCTTCTTCATTATATATATATATATATATATATATATATATATATATATATATATATATATATATATATATATGTGACGTAAGGTGCACGATAAGTCATAAAAATGAAATACCGTGGTAGACAAAATGTATGAAAAAAGACAAACGGAAAACAGGTTAAAGTGCAGGAGGGAAACAAAAACAAGAGATTTGACCGGTTTCGTTCGTATTATCGAACGTCTTCAGAAAATTTAAGATTTGGAAACAATTTTATTTTATTCTGAAGGTACACACATGGAAGAAGGAAAATATCATTCGATTGGACCATATGAGAAGGGTATCTCATATGGTCCAATCGGATCATCTTTTCCTTCTCCCATGTGTGTGCCTTCAGAATAAAATTGTTCCTAAATCTTCACTTTTTCTTAAGACGTTCGTTAATACGAACGAAACCGGTCAAATCTCTTGTTTTTTTGTGTTTCTCCTGCATTTTAACCTGTTTTCCGTCTGTCTTTTTTCAAACATATATATATATATATATATATATATATATATATATATATATATATATATATATATATATATATATATATACTAAACGAAGGTAGTAGAAGAAAAAACATATATATATATATATAATATACAAAGCGAAATGCGTAAACAGTGATAAATATAGCAACAATAATTATAACACTAAGTTTAGCAATAACCCAAACAGTGATAAATATAGCAACAATAATCATAACACTAAGTTTAGTTATAACCCAAACTCTAATACCAATAACCTAGATAGAAATAAGAAACTAAATAATGAACTGTATTACTCGTGCACTTTCTTTACTGCTGAATATCTGTTTAACCAAAGGCACCGTTTATCAAGCCACGATATTTGCCTACGAAAACCTAAAAAACAAAATGTACTACATAGGAGAAACTTCCCTACATTTAAAACCAGGTATAATAACTATAACAACAGATTCAATAACAAAAAGCACTGATTCAAAAAATTTCTAGCGAACCATTATTGAGAGCTCATAGTAATCGGACGCTCGCAAATAATTGAATGAAAATACCATCGGACAACACATGTAGCTATTTAAACGACCCGTGTAGATTATGCTTGAATGAGAAGTTTTAAATTATTTTTCTTTTAAAGATACCTAAAACTTTCTAACTGGTAGAGGCGAAATAACAACCAACTGCAGACATAGAATACATTTCCGTTATGGATAACTATCTACATAACAAATAAATAAAATAAAATAAATGACAAAACTATACTAAATAATTAAATGGTGTTCATCTCCGCATTATCTCTTCTTTAGTCTCAAAACGGTCACCTTTCAGTGGCGTCTTCAATTTTCGAAACAACTAAAAGTCGCAAGGAGACATTTCTGAAGAGTAGGAAGGTTGGCGAACGACTGGAATTCCATGTTTGGCCAAGAAATGTTGGATCAATTGGGAGGAATGTTCGGGGGCATTGTCGTGATGCAGTTGCCAGTTTTTCGCCGTTCACATGTCTGGTCTTTTGAGCCAAACTTCGTCACGAAGACGCCAGAGAACAACTTGATAATACTCCTTTGTCACTTTTTTTCTTTCCGGTGCGTATTCGTGATGCATAATTCCACGGATATTAAAGAAGACAGTCAGCATCACCTTGATTTTGCTTCGCATCTGTCACGCTTTTGGGGGCCTTGAAGACTCTGGATGTTTCGATTGCGACGACTGTCTTTTTGTTTCTAGGTCGTACCCGTACACCCATGACTACTCTCCAGTTATCACGGTGTCTAGAAGGTCCTGTGTCACTTGAAAACGGAGGTCCTTTTGTTCCTGCGACAACAACTTGGGCACAAATTGCGCAGCCACTCTGTGCATGTCCAAATCATCGCGCAAAATTGCATGTGCGGAATCTTTACTCACTCCGACCTCTTGGGCAATCTCCCGCACGGTTGGACGACGATCTTCCATCACCAAATTTCGCACCCTCTCAACAACAGCTGCACTCCGAGAATTTTGGGACCTGTCAGAACGCTGATCACTCTCCGCTGATGTGCGGCCATTTTTGATCGGTTGAACTACTCCTTAATTTGTGTTACACCCATCGCATCTTCTCTAAACACCTGCTGAATCTTACGAATTGTTTCGATTTGAGAATCACCAAGCTTTTGACAAAATTTGATGCAGTACCTTTTCTCAACACGTTCAGTCATCTTGAGAGAATCGGTAATCCGACGAACACGTTGTGTAGCACCTCACTCAGCGACCGACAGGCAGCGACTAACGCGCAGGTAGGCGGTGATAAAATTCACACATGCGCATGAAAGTGTCTTCGTTCAATGCGTATAGTGGCGCCGCCCTATCGTCTCTATTTCGCACGGAAAAAAATAATGGTCGGATACTTTTTAGACAGGCGTCGTATATAAAGTTTCTCACTTAAAAATATATATATATATATGCGTATGTAAACATATATGTATATGTTCGTTTGTTGTTTAGCTTTTTTTAAACAATATTTTTGCATTATCGGATACAACATGAATGTGAGAACCATTACAGATGTAGATTCAAATATATGAAGCTGATACATTATTATCTCCCTTGGCAGCGAGACAATTTGATTTCGCTAATGACTATGTATTTCCCACGCAGGCGCACACCGAGGCGACGCCATTATTGTCAATGTTGCTTACACAAAGATGACGATAGTTTGTTCTCGCGTTTACTTCTTTTATTGTATCTATGTTTTAGTTTATATCTATTTCAGTGTAAGATAATGGGAGAATATGGCGGCTGCAGGGGATTGTACGATCGTCCTGCGTGTGGTCGTTAGTTCAATCTATCCGGATCCTTGGACGTTTCACGGTGGAATATTACTTATCGGACACATATATGTCCTTCATTTTAACCTATTAAAATAAATGAAGATATTTTTTGTATTTGTGTATTCCTAAAACTATCAGAAAAGATATATGTATGTATGTACGTCTTTCTCGCCATAAGTAAATTGTAGAAATACACATTGAATTATCAATATTTTATATTAATCGAATATTTAATGAAATCTAATATGAAATAAGGGAAAACTGAAACATTTTGTTTTTAAATCATATTTACTAACAAAATAACTAATATAGGATAGTTCTTTTTAAAACTAATCTACAAACACAGGCAACCCCGAAAATATTTGATAGAAAAAAAAACTCTAAAAATTAGCTATTCGTGTACAGGCAATATGGTCAACATTATCAATACACATTATTAAAAAAAACTAATATGCCAAACGAATGTGACTGATATCAATATTATCATGTGCAAGAACAGAACAAAAACAAGGCATTTTTATATCTGTATTTTTTATGGAAATAGCCCCAGACACGGCATGAAGCCACTTGATGTAAATAACTAAAAAGAAAATACTACTTCAACGTCAAAAACTAGCCAACGATAAGTGTTATATAGATAGATTCCGACCCAGAAAACAGCAATTTTCCCCCTTTTGTCAGAAACATCGCTCATGAAATGTGAGGACTAAAGGATAAAATAAGAAAAACGAGAATTACGAGACTGACGAAAGTAAACCCAAGGTTCACTTTCTACTCTCCTTTGACAGGCTTAGTTCTGATTACCTCAGAGGAGAATAAAATCTGGACAGTATAGGGAGATGTGTGCAAAACAAGAGACGTCGATCGTATGGCTACATTGAAAGAATCGATGAGAGTTCTTCGGTTAGTAGATGTAGAACAGTAGCAGGCACAGAAAAAGGAAAACACGGGAGAAAGTGATAAAAATGAACTAGAGAGAAAGTGGGATAAATAAAGACCTGGGCTGAGATAGGTTAGTTTGGAAATCAATTTCTTAAAGCCGTCCAACGCATGCTATTATGTAAAACGGACATGAAACTGATGATGATGATGATGATGATGATGATGATGATGATGATGATGATGATGATGATGATGATGATGATGATGATGATGATGATGATGATGATGATGATGATGATGATGATGATGATGATGATGATGATGATGATGATGATGATGATGATGATGATGATGATGATGATGATGATGGTGATGGTGATGATGATGATGATGATGATGATGATGATGATGATGATGATGATGATGATGATGATGATGATGATGATGATGATGATGATGATGATGATGATGAAATGTCAGGACTAAAAGACAAAATCAAGGAAGCGAGAGTTACGATGCATTCATACTAAAGGTATCAGACAATATATAGTTTGTATGTGTGTGTGTTTTTCTCGCATATACGTAACTTTGATAATTATTTTTCATTCACTATTAATGGAATATTTTTTTAATCAAAAATAAAATAAGGCAAAAATTAAAAAAAGTTTTAAAATCCTACTTACTAATTTTTCTTAACATGACCAATTTCTTATCACGTAAAATTAAACGCACGGTTCATATTCGTTTCGGCTGTATTGTTCAACGCGACTTACAAGGAACGACTAATGTCATCATCAAAACGTTTCGGCCGATATAACCTCCGACATTCTTCAGATGAGACTCTTTTAACCAAGGAATCTTTATGTCGAATTCAAGAATCTGTACGAGCTTTTGAACAGGACCCTTTATTTAATCCACGGGGGTAGATTGTTCTCGTTCCGTCAGCCATGACCGTGTAGAAGTCTTAAGTAATTCGTAATACGCAGGTTAATCAACATAATACTTACACATGGTCTGTACCTTATTAACCTCATTTCCCTGAAGATGGACCCGGATGGGTCTGAAAGTACTTGGGACACAAATCTTAACTATGGCGAATCCATCAGCCAATTCCCCTCCGAAACTAAGATCCTGATTCGGACTATACTTGCCTGCAGGAGAAGATGCTGCCTATATATATATATATATATATATATATATATATATATATATATATATATAATAATGGTAATAATCCAGGTGAAAAATATCCACAGGGTGGTAATCCAGAGAATTTTAACCGGGTTTATAAAAAGTGCTCAATATCAAAATAGAGCTTTATATATGATAATTTTATTTACACAGACATGTACAAAATCTGCGACACTGGCATGTCGATGTTATCGATCAACAGTTACTATAAACTGAGATCTCATCAGGCAGAGTTAGAATCCGATCTACAACCTCAGATCATATTTGGAGAGAAATATGATCTGAGGTTGAGATCGGATTCTAACTCTGCCTGATGAGATCTCAGTTTATAGTAACTGTTGATCGATAACATCGACATGCCAGTGTCGCAGATTTTGTACATGTCTGTGTAAATAAAATTATCATATATATATATATATATATATATATATATATATATATATAGTTAGTTAGTTAGTTAGTTAGTTTAAGCCATCCGTGATGAATCAATGACGAATGAGACGAGCTGTCAAAGGAAAATGTTAAAGTCCATATCGTGAGTCCTAAAAAGGATCTATTTACCTGGGCCTATATATCCGACCGGTTGGCCTCGCATTAAAATACCGCCACCCTATAGCTGGTTAATTGAAGTCGTGTGTCCTCACTCTAGACCCATACCCAATAGGGCCATAAATATTTATCAAAGGGTAGATGTGATCGATTCTAGTTTCGTTTCCCTTAGCTGGAAGCTATACAACCGTCTCGAGAGAGTCGCCCTAGAAATAAAACAGGGGAAATGAAACCGAGATTTCCCTTTCCCATCAAAGAGGGCCGGAAGGTATAATTACCCGTGAACATGCGACAATCTATGTTTATGTAGTGTTCGTACGTTCGAGTTGTTTACTAATAGGAGTCATGACAAAGGGAACTTCTACGTTGATTGGCAAGTTTTATCTATTTGAAAAAAATGGTCACTTGGAGAAAACATTAATGAACAACTCATCAAATCGGATGTTCCACTGGCGGAACGGCTTTGTTCTAAATCGGGGGTCACCAACCTACGTATCGAGGGTGAAAACCGTACGGCTAGAAGCTTTTGTCCGGCCCGTGATTAAAAAAAGTAACAAGAACTGAATCATTCTTAAGATGCGTTGATTCACTCTGAGCATTTAACGATAAAAATGATATTTCAAACTTAAGCGTGACAGACCGACGAAATTGGTATTTCAAAGTTATCAGCACAAATCGACGAAAATAATATTTCAAACTTAAGACTAACAGTTGCATTACCCGTTCTTTCATCAAGTGGCTTCATGCCTTGTCTGGAGCGACCAAACATTTAGAAATTTTAAAAGAATCAGGTTGTTAGTCTTATGCTGCATTACCCGTTCTTTCAGGGTACCCAGTAAGATCCAACAAGAATGACAAAGAACAGAACGTATATGGAAAATCTTTGGTTTTCTTTATTTCCCATCACGGGATGGTTTACGCCGGCTACGCACACATATAAAAAAAATCTTTTGACATACTTTTGTCTCATGAAAGTCTTTTTCTTGCTGGGGTCACAGACTTGGTTTACGCTAGAAACTCGTTCGTATATACATCCGATTGGAAAGCAATTTGCTCTGTATTGTCTATCCGAGCGTGAACTGAAGCAATTGTTCCACAAGCACTTCCAATTGCCTGTTTGATGAAATACAAGTCAGGGGATTCCTTCACGGTACCAACTTGCTTATCAGTCGCATTTTTAGTCAGCGGATACAAAAGTCTAACAGCAAGACGGGCTTGGGTACCATAGCCAATAAAGCTTCATCGATGCCATAAACATCGGTAAACTCGCATTCTTCCGGTACTTCGATACTCCGATAACTAAGTGCTCCGGCTCTTCGCGTTTCTGAAACCGCCACCTTTCAAGTCTCGCTTGCACTGCGGAACCTTCTTCTTTTTTAACAGTTATCAAGTCGCTTTCTTTCTTTCTTTCTTTCTCGAGGTCCCACCCACAATGGACTCGTCCACGATTCATTTTTGCCACTCTTCATTATCTTACACAACGAAATTGACATGTAAAACTTATCAACACAAACCGACGAAAATGCTATTTCAAACTTAATCGTAAACCCTAACCCTAACCCTAACCCTAATCGTAACAAACTGATAAAAATTATATTTAAAACTTAAGCGTGAGAGACAGACGAAAATGTCATTTAAAAATTAAGTTTGACACAAGGACAAAAATGCTACTTCAAACAAAAGTGTTACAGACCAACGAAAATGATAGTTCAAACTTAAGCGTGACAGACCGACAAAAATGATATTCCCTAATTAAGGTGCACGGACCAACGAAAATGTTATTTAACTCTTACGTGTGACAGACAGACGAAAATATTCGTTCATTCTTGGATTGAGTTCAGATTAAAAATAATCCCCTTTTAGTTCTATTAATAAGCCGTAATTTGTAATTAACTAACCAAGTCATCCACCTCGCACTTGGCTTTCTACGTATTTATCTCCCCCCCTCACACTCTATAACATGCAAAGAGACTATTCGTGGAAATCCCCTCTAACGCAAAGTACATGCAAGGAGAAAGGAAATTCTTTTTTTTGTTCGTGCCGGTAAAAGACACGGTGGTGCGGTTCTTTAAATTATATGTTTGTACTAGTATTCACCCTTGCCAGAAGTAAATCTTTGTGCCCAGTGGAATCATCGGCAAGCTGACATGATTGTAGTCACATCCCGACAGGGAATGACGTCAACAATGACAGAAAACGGTGTATCCTTGACGGGGTCCCCGAAAAAAATCCGGTGTGGGATAGTGATTAACTAAGACTTAAGGGAGATCGATGTTAGTTCGTGTATGAAAGGCCTTCATTTTATTCCCTAGCAAGTTTTATTTATTTATTTATTTATCTGTTAGCAAGTTTTATTTAATTATTTATTTATTATTTTATTTATTTATTATTATATTTAGATAAATAAATAAATAAAACTTGCTAACAGATCAATAAATAAATAAAACTTGCTAGGGTATAACATGAAGGCCTTTCATACACGAACTAACATCGAACTCTCTTAAGTCTTAGTTAATCACTATCCCATACCGGATTTTTTCGGGGACCACCTCAGAGATACACCGTTTTCTGCCATTGTTGACGCCATTCCCTATCGGGACGTGACTACAATCATTTCAGCTTGCCGATGATTCCACTGGGTACAGAGATTTACTAAAGATGTCTAAATCTGCCCTTTTGGGTGAAACCACGGTACATTACGGAAATATGTAATATACAGTATCTAAATAAATTATATATATATATATATATATATATATATATATATATATATATATATATATATGATTATTTATATTTAAACACACATATACAAAATCTGGGACATTGGCATGTCGATGTTATCGATCAACAGCTGTTATAAACTGAGATCTCATTAGATAAAATCCGATCCTAACCTTAGATCATATTTGGCAAGAACCTAAGATCTAAGATTAGGATGGGATTTTAACACTACCTGATGAGATCTCAGTTTCAAACAGCTGTTGATCAATAACATCGACATGCCAGCGTCGCAGATTATTTACATGTTTGTGTGAATAAAATAATCATATATAAAAGCTGATATTGAGCACTTTTTATAAACCAGGTTGAAATTCTTTGGATTCCTATCCTATGGATGTTTACCTTGCCTAGATTATTTATATATATATATATATATATATATATATATATATATATATATATATATATATATATATATATATATATATATAAGAGAGAGCGATGAGTGAGTTATGGTTAGTGTAAGAGTTATATATATATATTTTCAATCATTAAAACTATATGGAAAGAAACAAAAACATTTTAGTCCCAAGTCGTTCGGTGGAAAATTACTTTTCTCGTAAGTCAATTTACTTTTTACAGTCACTATATTAGTTTGTTTCCAAGAATTTACGCAAGTCTTAACATTATTTAAGGGATCATCAGTTGTTTACAATGAAAAACTGTTTCGGGAATTTAAAAACGAAACAGTATTTTTTTCTGATGGCTTCCCTGCAGAGTTGATCAGACACCACTTCCCTTAAAAGGTAAGAACAAAAACATTCCGTATATTAGATCTAAGTTTTGTTCCATATAAATGTTTAGCTTATTTTGTTATTAAAAAATGTCTTCCTTACCTGTGTTGTTCGTCTGTGTCTAAGAAAATGTATCTGTTATTTACAAAAAAATTGCTGTATGTTAAAGTGTTCGGACGAATCCATTACACTACTTTTTAAGTGATTTATAGTTTTATGTATTTTTATTCTTTTATTATATATATATATATATATATATATATATATATATATATATATATATATATGGAAAGAGAGATGATTGAGTAATGATAGCGATTTTATAATCAGATTACAGTGGCTGAATAATTACATTTTATGCTTGTCTGAAATCAGTGGCTCAGATCGACTCGTGTGGTCGGTTTAATCCGATTTGAAGAAATAAAAGAAGAGGAGAAGACAGAAGATTTCACGGAAACACCACGTCGAAAGAGATAGCGAGACAAAGGCGATGCCATGAAGAAACCGATGCGCGGGAGAAGTGAGACGATAGCCACATGATGGGGTTCCCACGGCCTTACAATCACAAAAGACCCGGAAATGTAACGAGACCAACGGCATGCTTCCAAATTTAATTTATACATTCCGCATTAAAACTATATATATATATTATTATATATATATATATATATATATATATATATATATATATATATATATATATAGAGAGAGAGAGAGAGAGAGAGAGAGAGAGAGAGAGAGAGAGAGATGAAAGAAGAGGGATAAACATGTACGAATGACAAATTTATTTCAACTTTGATTGTTCAATGCAAGGTGTACTCGGTAAAAACATGTTTATTATTCTTTCCTTAAGCCAAGGCTTTTCAAATATTAAAATCTTATCATCAGAGGAATTACATAGATAGATAAGTTGGCAGTAAAAAAAGCCAGAATTCAAAATTTGAAAAAATATGAAGTAATGGAGAGTGAGAATGTGCGAAGTTGAAATAAATTTGTCATCGTACATGTTTATCTCTCTTCTTTCATCTATCTTTATAATTGCTCTATCTCGTATATTGAGCTTAAACCATTTCACTATAGGTTCTATCTACTAAAAGTATACTTTTTTAATTTTATTTATATATATATATGTGTGTGTGTGTGTGTGTGTGTGTGTGTGTGTGTGTGTGTGTGTGTACAAAACATTAATGTGAAAAATATATATTTTAATATATCTTTTATTTATTTTCTATATTTAGACGTGTAAGAATATCAATTATCCTTTTTATTAAAAAAAAGTTTTTTAAAAAAGGAGATCAAAATTATCGGCCGTAAATGGGGATTGTGTGTACGGTGGGAAGTTGGTGTTGATAGAATAGGAAAAAAGGGGGTAAAACCAGTGAAATGATGAACGAACAGGTGTCCGTTCCTAATGGCTGAGAGGCAAGAGTCAAGTGGTCAGAAACATGGTTCATGTTTGCATTAATAAATATATATATATATATATATATATATATATAGTCTCGGAAGTTTCTCAACCATTAAAACTAAAAATAAATAAAATAAAATAAAATAAATAAAAAAATAAAAAATAAAAACTCTTAAGTCTTAAGTCGTTCAGTGAAAAATCACTCATGTAAGTCAATTTAGTTTTTACAGTTATTATATTAGTTTGCTTCTAACATTATTTAAGGGATCATCAGTTGTTTATATATATATATATATATATATATATATATATAGAGAGAGAGAGAGAGAGAGAGAGAGAGAGATGGTGGCACTGTAAGTGTAGTATTAACACAACATGACGTCGCTAGCTATAAATGCATCGTTCCTTTCATTAAGTAGAACGCTCTGTTGACGTCACAGCCGCCGAATAAAGTGTTAAAATTATCACTGTTATATTTCAGCGGTGGCCGAGTGGTTCTAGATGTCGGGATTTGAGTTTTAAAATACCCGGAACCCGAGGTTTCGAATCGCGCGACCAATAGTAAATAGTCTGCTTTAGAAGACACATCATTAAACCAAAAAAACAGTAACGGCCAAATATACGCTACTTATAAATACTGGCTCACGTGATTTATATTAATAAAAAAATAAATATTTTCATTTTTTTTATCTCTTTAAATCTTCTCCAGTTTTAAATCTCAACTGTTACTTTTCACTCCCCCGCTTTTTTTTTTCAAACCTTAGTAAACCTTCCTTACACTAAATTTAAACAAACATACATAACACTCTAAGCAAATAACGCGTCAAAACGAAGGTGACACGTGACTTTACATGTCCGAAACAGATGACAACAGAAGCTGAAGAGAGCCGGATAGTTAAGTCCTTCTGTGCTTGAAACCGACGGTACGAATGTTGTACTAATTTTTCTGCACCAAAATAAATAAATATATATATATATATATAATTTATTTATATGCTGTATATTACATATTTCAGCAATGTACCACGGTTTCATCCAAAAGGGCAGATTTAGACATCTGCCCTTTTGGATGAAACCGCGGTACATTGCTGAAATATGTAATATACAGTATCTAAATAAATTATATTAGCTCTCTTATATGATCAAGCACTTTATTTGATTTCTTTTCATATACAACCTGACACACTATATATATATATATATATATATATATATATATATATATAACATTATATATACATATATATATATATATATATATATATATATATATATATATATATATATATATAACATTATATATACATATATATAGAGAGAGAGGGAGAGAGCGAAGGAGAGAGAGAGAGAGTGAATGAAACTAGCTGCCAAAACACTAGCAAACACTCGCTTTAAAGCGAGCTAACAACAGAAGATATTGTTGTTTTGAAGAAACAGCTTACCTTATATATATATATATATATATATATATATATATATATATATATATATATATATATATATATATATATGTATATATTGAAAATAGAAACCTTTGTAAATTCAAGATTAATTTATTCTTTTTTACTTTAATCTTATTAATTTCGGAATAATATTTCATCATCAGAGATGACCAGTATTATGTCATTTTTTTTTTCATCAAGAACACAAAAACAAAAAAACTTTTTTCGTTTTGTTATTTCGATAAAATGTCCTTGTTATGGGTGTATCCGCGGTGATGTCGTTGGCGGTTATGAATTCAAATTCTGGTTGTTGAACGAAGAAAGCATTGGCCTGCTCGAGATTTAAGAAAATGGGTCGTTCATTTCAGAGCATTAGTGGGTCAGTATTATAAAATTGAAAATAGAAGCCTTTATCAATGCAAGATTAATTAATTATTATTTTTACTTTAATTTCGGAATAATAGTCTATCATCAGAGTTGACCAGTATTGTGTCATTTTTTCATTAATATATATATATATATATATATATATATATATATATATATATATATATATATATATATATATATATAGTAAGCAATGAAAATATATATGGCAATCAAGCTACACAGAGGCTCCCGTGTTTCATCCCCGGGGGGAATCGTCAGGCTAAATGCATGGATTTATTTTTGTCAGGTGTTTTTATATACATGGCTTGCTAGTTAACCAATCAGATTCTTTGTTGTTCCCTCAGCCAATCGTTGGGCTTCCCGCGAACAAAAGCTTTGTTGGTGACACTCCTATGCCTATCCTATTTTTTTTGTTAACAATGGGTTTTCCTATATCCTGTTTCCTTTGTTTTGTCAATACAGTGGGCGAATTTATTTTAACACGTGGTTTCTTGTATTTCTATTTTAGGTTTTACATTTTAACTTGTTCAGTTTTTTATTTATTTATTTATTTTAATTTTTTTTTAATTTATTGTATATCATCTTTAGGTAAATTTATTTCTGTGTAAACAGCTGTTTGCTATTTCACTTCTAGAGTTTAATAGGTTTCGGGGATCTTTAAAATTTAGGATTTCATATTTTTCATTCAGGCATAATCTACACGGGTCGTCTAAGTTTCTACAGGTACTGGCCTGTCTTACTATTTTCCATTCAATTATTGGTGAGTGTCCATTTACTTTGAGCTCCCAATAATGGTTAGCTAGTGCTGTTTTTTATATATATATATATATATATATATATATATATATATATATATATATATATATATATATATATATATATATATATATATTACATGTATAACAATATATTTGTAGCAAGCTATACAGAAAGGGTTGTAGTTAATTTTCAAAGAACATTGATTCATAAATTGCGGTAACGCCAGGGTTGCAAAGTTAGAGATGAAATGGAGGACTATATTCGACGGGTGCGTGTTTGTATGACGTCGGTTGGCGAAGGTTGAAGTCTTTCACTTTTACTGTTCCCGCCAAATCCAAAGCCCAAAAGATGGGATTCATGGGTGCTACAAAGCATGACGGCCACCTCGGCTGCTGATACGCTCAAATAGCCCATTAATGCAATGGATACAGCATTGGTTATCTGATCGAAGGGCAGTAAAATAATCGAAGCGTGAAACAGTTTATGTGTTTATACAATCGATCCGCCTATACGAACGTTGTTGCTAACTTTAAAAAGACAACAATCACTAATGGGTCGAGATAGCAACATGTTATACTAGTATATATATATATATATATATATATATATATATATATATATATATATATATATATATATATATATATATATATATATATATATATATATATATATATATATATATATATATATATATATATTAATTTTAACATTTAATTTTTTTTACCTACATACGCTAGCATTTCAACCTTTCGCTGTCATCAGTACCGGGATGATATTCTCAGACGGTCGCACGGTTCGAATCCCTTCCACAGAGTCAACCTAGACTCTGTAAGCAAGCGCTGTAACCATTAGTCCACGAGGCATAAACACATCCACAACGGGAATTTAAGTTCTATTTATGCGAAGAGCGACATATCTAGAAAGACTAACTAAAGATTCTACGAACGTTGTCGGAATATGCCTTATAGCTACGTGTCAGTCTATTTTTAACTTCCCTTAACAGGGCTCAACTTTAATCTCATTAAAGGGGCTTATAACAATATTATTTTTTTTAAATAAATAATATTAAATTATTTTTACCTACATACGCTAGCGTTTCAAACTTTCGCTCTCATCAGTGCAGGAATGATAATCTCAGACAGTCGCACGGTTCGAACCCCTGCCACAGGATCACTTAAGCAGCATTTCTTCGTTGATGTATGTTTGATTAGACAACAGTGACAATCCCTGTTAATTTTTTTATCCATCTTTTCAAGTTGGCGGACCAACGATCTAATGTTCTGTTCAAGTGTGAACAGAAACTCGCCAAAACTGCAAACGTTCTCGACTCCCATGAGTCTTCATCAGACACGTGAGGAGTTACCGAAATTAAAATCGGTGAATTTATTAAGAAAGTCGATTAAAATAATTTCTATGTTATTTTATTTTTTTATGTTTTTAAAAGATTTGTTTTATTACGAAAGTCGATGAAGAATTTTTTTTTAAATTTTATTTTTTATTTTTCGCTAAAAAGCATTTTAGTATACCTTTTAAATTGTGTAACTCCTCACGTGCCCAATGAAGACTTACACTAAAGTTCGACAGGCGAAAGTAAATGTTTTTTGAAACTTAAGACGTATAAAATTGTTATTTTGAACTGGCCGACGAATGAAATGTTACTTAAAATGTAATTGTTACAGATGACGAAAATGCTATTTCAAACGTGTGACAGGCAAAAGTAAATGTTATTTAAAACTTAAGCGTGACATACCGGCGTAATGGCTATTTGAACTTAAGCTTGACAGACTATAAAAAAATGCTATTTCAAACTTAACTGGTATACGAGGGGCGTTAAATAAGTAATGCCCCTGACCCACTTCCAGTCGTTTGATCTAGATGAAATTTTGCATGTGTAATGATTTATATATGTCTGGGGTATGTTGTAAACACAGCTCTGAACTAATTGTGCTTTCTGATTTACAGGTGTTTGAACTGAGTCAGCTGTGAAATAGAGCCAGTTGAGTGTCGCGCAGTGATCCGGTTTTTGTATTTGAAAGGACGCACACGAAAGGAGACTTTTGATGAAATGAAAGAAACTTATGGTGATGATGCCCCATCATATGACTTTGTAAAACGCTGGCGTCGTGAATTCAAACATCGCCGGAAGTCTGTGGAAACAGCTCCCAGACCTGGTCGTCCCACTTCTGCCATTGATGAGGCATCCGCCAATTTGAGGCTGCCATTTTGGAAGATCGACGCATTACTATTCGCCAAATAGCCCATCAAGATTAGTACAGAGTCTGTAGAAAATATCATTCATGACCATTTGCATATGCATAAGATGTCTGCCAGATGGATTCCCAGGTTGCTCACACCTTTCTAGAATCAAGAATGCGTCGAGTGCTCGAGGATGAATTTGGAGATGTGCCAAGAAAATGAGTCAAAGTTTTTCAAAAGACTGATTACACAGGATGAAACTTGGGTCCATCACTATGATTCAGAGACCAAAACTCAGTCAATGCAGTGGAAGCACTTGGACTCACCACCTCCAAAGAAGGTAAGGGTGAAGCCCTCCGCTGGCAAGGTCATGCTCACAGTCTTCTGGGACCAGGACGGAGTAGTGATGACAGATTTCCTGGCAAAGGGTACCACAATTACAGGAGCCTATTACGCTTCACTTTTGATGAAATTAAGAGAAGCGATCAAAATAAGGGGCAGGGCAAGATCAGCAAAGGGTATCTTCCTCCTGCAGGACAACGCTCCGGTTCACAGCTTGCATGTCGCCAGATCAGAAGTACGTGCGCGTGGCTATGAAATCCTCCCCCAACCCCTTACTCTCCTGATCCTGCACCATCTGACTTTCATCTCTTCCCAGCCATGAAGTTGTTTTTGAAAAGAAAGCGTTTTCCAGATGATGCAGCCTTGATTTCTGAAGTTACGACGTGGTTCGAAGACCAACCTGGGGTGTTCTACAGAAACGGTGTCCAGAGCTGCATCAAACGACGAGAGAAATGCATAACTCAGGGTGATTCCTATGTAGAGAAAGACTAATAACTGTGCCAAGTTTCATTAATCTACTGCTATGGGAAATGGGTCAGGGGCATTACTTATTGAACGGCCCTCGTAGACCCGCCAAAATGCTATTGAAAGCTTTAGCTT
>OY744542.1:68796573-68809073 GCA_963556195.1 Sepiola atlantica | reverse complement strand
CGATTTTCATGGTGTTGTTGCACCGTCCATCTGACACTCAGTAACCTTTATCCTGGAGTGGCTTTTTGGCCTTTATAAGTGATGATTCTTTGGGACCTTTTAGTAAAATAAAAGATATAGAAACCTATGATAGCCTATCAGACTAAAAAATAAAAAAGCGTTAATGACAACACTATGTAAATAAACACAACGAGCGTGCCAGACCGTGCCAGATCGTGTCAGACCGTGCCAGATTTTCTGTAAAAGTCTTCTAGAAATTGATTAACAGAACATTGAGAAATCTTTAGTTTTATTACCAAGCTAATCTGGTCGGCGTTTCGATATTTCCTTTAGTGTTGAGGGATAACAATACACGATATGGCGAATTGAGCTTATACACTTTTATTACAGAACTGCCAACTCCATCGGAATTAGCTGCGATGTGATAATTATCATCATCCCTTCTGTCCATCGGAGAAAAGACAACGCGACCGGATGTAAAAATCCCGGGCAAAATAGGAACGGATATAAATGTCCGTTTTCCTGTTTATTTAATACACTATTTACGGCTTTCGTCGCGAATTTAACTCTCGGGCGATAAAAAGTTCCGGCGAAACTTTCACGTTATAAAAGTCCAAGTTTTCTTCGCTCTTCCTTCCCCGTTATTTTCGTCGGAGCTTCTCTTCATAATTATTGATCTTCAGCCTCCATCGCCAACCCCCACATCCGTGATCCGACCAGTTTCTCTTTTATGGAAGTTTCCATCAAATCTGTGCTTTCTGCATCCTGTTATTGGCCGGTGCATTTGCCGACTGAATTCTATGGAACGACGCGTCAAAAATAATACGTCCATCGAGAGGTTCTGTTGGTCGATCAATCACGTTCCAGTTTGCTATAGCATCTTAACAGATGCGTCAAGGCATGTTTTATACGGGGCGCTGTCGGTCATTAAAAGTTTGAAATAGCATGTCACGTATGGGGCTAGTGTTAGTCTACAGCAGGGGCGGGTAACCTTTTCAGAGTGAGGGCCAGATGAGACTTTTGGAAGGAGATCGCGGGCCGGAGTGAAAAACGAAATCTCAGAATTACTATATTTTGTTCACATGAATAAATTGTACAAAAATTGCATTGAACACTCTACAAATGTGATATTCTTTCTCAAGAGACTTCTGTATGTGATGTTATAAAAGGCGCCGACGAAGAGCCATTTTGGAATAATAAAAAATAATGTCGGGGGAAGTAGCAAGTTGATCCAGCATTCGTTTTGACACACCTCGCATAGGTTCTCTGTTTTATGCCCTTTCCTCGTCTCTCGTTTCCTCTTTGCCTCTCTCTTTCTCTTTTTCTATTTTTATCTCTTAATAGTTAAAGAAAAATGAAATATACATGCATCATCGCTCGCTGATATTTATACATTTTTATCCCACTGTAAATCTTAATTGAAACCTACTTTTACGTCTATGTCACAAAACGATATGAGTTTTACTGGGAGGTCCTCGGGCCGGATTGCAATAATAAAGCATATCAGGGTGGCGGGCCGGACGCTAAGCCTTCGCGGGCCGAATGTGGCCCGCGGGTCGGAGGTTGCTCGCCCCTGGTCTACACGATACTTTCCCGTCGATAGCCACGGTTCGTTCACTTCATTGACGGAATTAACTGGTCTGGGTTCGATGCAATTGTGGCAATCAAGGCTTCTCTCTATCGCTGTCTTATTCTTCTCAATAACCGCTTCGGTAATTCGGAAGAATAACCCAGACCTAATTTTTACGTTTAGCTTTTGTAAGTATGGATGTCCGGAAAGATGATAATTTCGGTAAAAATCTAAATAGATTAATTTTTAACAAAAATAATTTTTCTTTATTTAAAAATCTCATTACGCTTATTTTTTTCACTTTTTTTAAATGTTAATAAATAAATAAAAATATATTTTTGGACACATTTAAATTTTCTTCAAGAAATGTGTCTGTAATGAAATAATGTTGTGATGTAAATTTTATTTAATTTTTTAAATATAAATTTTTAAAACTTATATAAAAATAAGACTTCGATGATGTTAACTTTATGTAATTTTTTTATTTAATATTACTTAAAAAATATACATAATTATTTAATAAATATGTATTTTAATGAAAACATAAGAAAACAATTCCAAAATTGTTTTATTTATTTTATTTAATTTTCATTAATATTAATTTAAAAAAACATTGTATGTAAAATAAAAATCAATTATGTAAACTTTATGTAATTTTTTTTAGTTAATATTACTTAAAAAATATACATAATTATTTAATAAATATGTATTTTAATGAAAACATAAGAAAACAATTCCAAAATTGTTTTATTTATTTTATTTAATTTTTATTAATATTAATTTTTAAAAAACATTGTATGTAAAATAAAAATCCATTATGTAAACGTTATGTAATTTTTTTTATTTAATATTACTTTAAGAAAAATAAACATAATTATTTAATAAAAATGTGTGTTATGTAAACATATAAAAACAAATCCAAAACTGTTTCATTTATTTTATTTAATTTTTATTAATATTAATAAAAAACAAAAAATTGTATATAAAATAAAAATCCATTATATAGACTTTATGTAATTACTTTTTTTAATATTACTTAAAAACATAAACATAATTATTTAATAAAAATGTGTGTTACGTAAACATATAAAAACAAATCCAAAACTTTTTTATTGATTTTATTGAATTTTCATTAATATTAATAAAAAAAAAACATTGTATGTAAAATAAAAATCCATTATGTAAACTTTATGTAATTACTTTTTTTAATATTACTTAAAAAAATAAACATAATTATTTAATAAAAATGTGTGTTACGTAAACATATAAAAACAAATCCAAAGCTTTTTTATTTATTTTATTTAATTTTTATTAATATTAATAAAAAAAAAACATTGTATGAAAAGTAAAAATCCATTATGTAAACTTTATGTAATTACTTTTTTTAATATTACTTAAAAAATAAACATAATTATTTAATAAAAATGTGTGTTACGTAAACATATAAAACAAATCCAAAGCTTTTTTATTTATTTTATTTAATTTTTATTAATAATTATAAAAAAAAAACATTGTATGAAAAGTAAAAATCTATTATGTAAACTTTATGTAATTACTTTGTTAAAAAGTCATTGACCTCTGTTGTTAGATTTTGACTGAGATAATTGTATTTGCAGACATCAAAATCTAAACCTACAAATTAGGTCTGTGTTATTCATTCGAATTACCATCGCTTTTACGTTACGGTATTAAAAAAGGAACACAATTTGTTTGAGTTTTAATCTCTTTAAGGTTTTATTTGTTCTTGAGAGTCTACATGTGCATACATAAAATCCACCACCTCTAATCCACCACCTCCTCCCCAGAGCAATTTCTATAAAACAAAAGAAAACACTGCTAATATGAACAAGAATCAACACTTGCAGATTACAAAACAACTGGATAAAAAATGACACCAAGTTTGGCATGAAGTCTTCAAAAATTGCCAAATACATAAGTAAACCCCTACTACCTCTTGTACTACTCTAAATATCTTGATATAATTCCAATCTAAATTCGCAGAGTTTTACCAATTTTGCCCTGAATCATCTTTGAACGATGTGTCAGCAGGAGATGACAACCTGTTAATACAACTATTACTACGACTGCTTGTATTCTTAATACTTGAGGATTTGAAAGATAACAAATATTATTGAGAAACGGAAGATGTAGAAGAAACCCCAAAGAAACGTATCTTTTTAATCCATTTGTCAAAGAATGAAATAAATTAGAATAACATTAATTAAAGGTAACAGGAATGATAAAAGTTAATAATTACTCTTTGAATTCATTATGAGTGTTGCGCAAATGCTTATGTCAGAGATGATATAAGCGCAGCCAATGCAATTAAGAAGACAGATGTCAAGACAAGCGAGATTCTCACCAAAAGTTCATAGCTATAAACCGCGCTAATATTAAGTGGCATTTAATAAGTTATAAGATTTCAACTATATTAATGTAAATCTATGAGTACAGCAATTTTCTTATCCCCCTTTTTTCTTTCTCAGTAGCCTCTTACGCCTACAGTGGCAGCCTGCCTTGTTTGGGGTGGACCATAATAAAAAAAAAATTTTTTTAAATAAATTTAAAACAAAAGATTGAAACTGTTTCGCAAGAAAATTCACAAAAGATCGGGATTTAAAATTCAACGAAGAAAAGAAAAAGAAACAAAGAAAGAAAATTCAATCAAAAATATTTTTTTAATTCTTAGACCTTCTGCACTGTCTTTGTCTAAAGAAAAACAAAGATAAAAATATGATTTGTCTTGAAAACAAAGATAAAGATATAATTTGTCTAAAAAACAAAGATAAAGATATGATTTGTCTAAAAACAAAGAAAAAGATATGATTTGTGTAAAAAACAAAGATAAAGATCTAATTTGTCTAAAAAACAAAGATAAAGGTATGATTTGTCAACAAAAAAAACAAAGATAAATATATCATTTGTCCAAAAAAAAATATAAAGATATGATTTGTCTAAAAAATAAAGATAAAGATCTAATTTGTCTGAAAAGCAAAGATAAAGGTATGATTTGTCTAAAAAAACAAAGATAAAGATCTAATTTGTCTAAAAAAACAAAGATAAAGGTATGATTTGTCTAAAAAACAAAGATAAAGATATGATTTGTCTAAAAAACAAAGATAAAGGTTTGATTTGTCTAAAAAACAAACATAAAGATATGATTCTTTCTAGTGATAAACCTAAATCTGCATACACTCATACCCATACACATTCAGTTAAAAGTATTTGGCAACCTTAAAAAATGGTTTCTTCTCTTATTTCTTAATGTTCAACTAGTTAGATACTATCGACTTCATTTACGGATCATTTCTTTATTTCAGAAACAAATTGAACGGAAGTAAGACAACAAAATGGATCCCCGGATCAAGCAGGACAGTTTCGAATCACCGAGTCATAATTGCTTCTCTTGCCAAAACAAAACTCAAACCAACAAACAAGAGAACATGCATAGAACATGGTCATAATGCCGTATGAGTGCTAAAATAATCATGTTTCCTTTTTTAGAATGTGTAAAATGACCAGTTTTACTTGCAAGGGAGTAAAATGTGTTTTTATTTTGTTTAAATTTAAACCTAAATTTTATAACATTTTTCTGGATCAAACATATTTATCTATAATAAAAAATGCTACACCCATGTGAACTTACACTTCAACGTCGAGCTGTAATCTACGAACTACGTTCGATCCCATACGATTGCTTGCAACCACCTCTCCTGCACTGACGAGGGCAAAAGCCCGAACCGATATCTGTAGGTAAAAAAACACTTTAATATTCAATAAAATAAAGTGTTCGTAGTTATGTATATACATAGATATATATATATATATATATATATATATATATATATATATATATATATATATATATATATATATATAGTATGAGTATATATATATATATATATATATATATATATATATATATATATATATATATATGTATATACATATATAGTATGTCAGGTTGTATATGAAAAGAAATCAAATAAAGTGCTCGATCATATAAGAGAGCTAATATAATTTATTTAAATACTGTATATTACATATTTCAGCAATGTATCGCGGTTTCATCCAAAAGGGCAGATTTAGACATCTTTAGTAAATCTCTGTGCCCAGTGGAATCGTCGGCAAGCTGAAACGATTGTAGTCACGGTCCGATAGGGAATGGCGTCAACAATGACAGAAAACGGTGTATCTCTGAGGGAGTTTCAAACCCCCCAGCCAGTTTTTTCTTTTTGGCGGAAAAAAATACCTCCCTCAAAAAAAATGTTTTTTTTTCCTTTTTAAACAAAAAGTATTCGAAGAAATTTTTTAAATTTTTAAACTAAAAATGCCTCACCCCCTAAGAACACGGAAGCCAAGCAAAATTAGACCACCGTTAGGGAGTCTATTTTCGCTAGTCTACTAATAATATAACGAGCACCTTCTCTGTCTGTCTGTCTGTCTGTCTGTTTGTCTTTCTGTCCTGGAGAATTTTTTGTAAACGGGAGAGGGGCGGGGGAGGAGGTAATTACTATTTAATTAATTTAAAAGTCAGAAACATAAAAAATACATTCGGGCACGTATTAACAATAAATAATTCGAACTCGCAACCTTAACGTCAAAGAGTAATTAGGACGAATTTGTCCGATACGCTACCACTGATCCACGATGACAAGTTAAAAAAAAAGATTTTGATTTAACGACTTACGGTAGAAATATCATTTTTTCATCTTTTTTAATCGTCTTAAAACGAGGCTACGTATCAAAACTGATTCTTCGATATAGTTTGGATTCTGCGTTCGCGCACGATTTTTTTAAGGGGGCGGCGGGGGGATTTAACCCCCCCCCCTAATTTTATTTTGGCGGGAAAAATCCCCCCCCCCAAATGTATTTTTTCCTTTTTAAACAAAATAGAAGTTAAACAAAAGACATAAACGTTTTCTTCTTTTTTGACAACAAATAATATATATATATATATATATATATATATATATATATATATATATATATATATATATATATATATATTTAAAATAGTGTGTGTGGGGGGGGCGGGGGTACGCAGACCATGGTTAGCCACACACGCACACGCGCAGGCAGACAGAGTGCCGAAAAAGCATTCTGAACAAAGTGTACTCAACCGCCGCACACGAATATTCCCGGAAAGATAAAAGTCAAAATCACTCATACTTAAAAAAAAAACACACACAAAGAAGCAAAAACTATGAAAATACATACACACACACACACCACGCACACATACGCACATACGTGCGCACATGCTCAGAAACATCAACCTGTTTAAAATAACGACATTTTTTTAAATAGTAAACATATCTGAAGAGAGCCGCACGAGGCTTGAAACACGTTTTATAATCACAAAATTATAATATGATAATACAATAAAATAACAAACAATGGTTGGAAAAAGTATTTTACAAATGTTGGTAGCCTCATTTCTTTAAATATACATTTTTTTCTTGTTAGAACTGCACTGATGCTACATTATCCTCTACTCTTTCTCTCTCTCCCTCTCCCTCTCTCTCTCTCTATCTCTCTCTCTCTCTCTCTCTCTCTATATATATATATATATATATATATATATATATATTTATATATATATATGTATGTATATATATATATATATATAAATATATATATACACACACACACACACACACACACACATATATATATATATATATATATATATATATATATATATATATATATATATATATATTGTTGAATATAACAGACAACTTATGTCTGGATATCCTTTGGTACATCCTTTCAATACTTCGAATCAGAATCTTCGTTTCGGGGGAGGGAGGAATTGGCCGATGAGTCTGTCATAGTTTTGATTAGTCTCACAAGTACTTTCTGATCCATCCGGGTCCATC
Organism: Sepiola atlantica; assembly: GCA_963556195.1. Lineage (NCBI taxonomy): Eukaryota > Metazoa > Mollusca > Cephalopoda > Sepiida > Sepiolidae > Sepiola > Sepiola atlantica. Next base: position 68,801,618 of record OY744542.1, on the reverse strand, counting down.
TTCAGGGGAATGAGGATAATCAGGTACAGGCCCTGTATTAGTATTATCGATGGTTTGGGCGGGAATTATTTATCCAGACATAAGTGTTCTGTTATATTCAACAATACTTGCCTGCAAGAGAAGATGCTGCCTAGATATACATATATATATATATATATATATATATATATATATATATATATATATATATATATATATATATATATATTAGTACTTCATGTATCCACATAAAATATTATAAGGAGATATAATTTTTTATGTGTCAGTTTTCAGTATTTACTTCAACAGTGCTCGATACGTAAGTAGAGCTAGGTAGTAAGCAATGAAAATATATATGGCTATCAAGCTACACAGAGACTGACGATTCCCCCCAGAGATGAAACACGGGAGCCTCTGTGTAGCTTTATTGCCATATATATTTTCATTGCTTACTATATATATATATATATATATATATATATATATATATATATATATATATATATATATATATATATATATGAATTCGGATTTCCAATTTTCATAGAGGTTTGGTTCGCTGCCTTTTGCCTTTAGATCTGTTTACTTGAAAACAGGAAGAAATGCGTTTTCTTAATATGGCTTATTTTGTTTGATCCCCCCTCTAAGGACTAAGGACTTGAGTGGAATCTTCGCCGTTGGATTTTCTTGCAGATTCTTCTGGATTTACCAATTACATTTGAACCCTATACAACTTGGATCTCCGTGTTTGGTGACTTTCATTTACACACCCGTTTGAACTTTTAAAAACTTTTTAAAAAGAACTTTGTTAAAAAAACTTGTTCCAAATTTTGAATATTTGACTGTTCTTATCTGTCAACTTATCAATCACTACTTCCTCTGATGATAAGATTTTGATCTTTGAAAAGTCGTGCTTAAGGAATGCAATTGAAAGAGAAGAAGAATAAATATTTTTATTTACTAAATGCTCCTTGTTCTGACCAACTGAAGATATTGATGTGTTTCCATTTACAGGTCTAACTATTTTTCATTGACTCACCTTACCTATATATATATATATATATATATATATATATATATATATATATATATATATATATATATATATATATATATAAGTAAATTTCGTGTACAACAGAATCGTAGGATTAATTTTAGAGGAAGCATTATTATAATCAATGAAACAGACGAGTGGAAAAAAGGAAAATTGTTAAAATTCCTTAAGGCCTTGTCGTCTGACCCTCTTAACATTTTTTTCCACTCGTCTGTTTCATTGATTATATATATATATATATATATATATATATATATATATATATATATATATATATATATATATATATATGTATTGTGTTATTCGAATTTGACATTAATCATCCTTCAAATATCGGGTGTGAGATACGGGGGAACGTGTTACTACCACTACTACACCCATTGCTGGACAGTCAGCATGCTCGAGATTCTGAGAGAAGAAGAAACAGATATCTTTGCAAAACGGAAGCTGTAGAAGAAATCTAAAGAAACATATCTCTTTAATCCATTTGTCAAAATATAAGATAATTTTTTTAAAAATTCATGAATTGAACAGGAAGGAAAAACATTAATAATTATTCTATACATTCATTATGAAAATGTTTTGCAAATGTTCATGTCAGATATGATATATGCGCAGTTAATGCGATTCAGAAGAAACACAGTTAAGACGAGGAAAATTGTCACCAAAAAGTTCGTGAACCAGGTTCCCAAGGCACCCAAGGCACCCAAGGCACCTAAGGACCCTAAAGCCTGATTAAACGAAGCCCTCCCCCTTCGTAAGACCGAACTCCTCAGTCGTATCGTCTCGAATAGATCCCCTCACCATAACCCGATATAATGCCTTACAGTACAATACTAGGGTGTCAGAAAGGCTTTCCTTCACCCGTAGAAGAGACCTCAAGGACTGTCGACATTCGCGATAAAAGGAGCACTCGTTTCGGGGTAATCAGAAGGCATCCTCTCACATGACAGTGCACACTTTTCAAAGTAGGAAAGGCTTTCGTTTGGAATTAACCGTTTACCTCACAACGTGTACACATTCGGTCCTGGTAGTTTAGGCAGAAGCTTGAAATAATTAAATTTACCGACAGAGGAAAGCTTTTAAACAAAAGACAGGAAACATCGATCAACTGTAGGCATAGCAGTATGTTAACGAATCTCAACGTTTGGCATACCAAGACCGCCTTCACACGGATGTAGGTTACAGAGCTCCCGACAAACCATGAACTTTGTAGAATTTGGTATATTCGGACTATTGTTCTCATCTTGTGTGGTTTTACAACAACGTTTCGGTCGATGTAACCTGTCGAACTCGGGAATCTTGACGGAATTTCAAACGGAACTTTTTATTAGATCCCCGGGGTGGGGGGTAGCATGTTCTCGTTCCATTTGCCATGACTGGGAAGAAGTCTTCAGTAATTCGCAATTCTTCGTATCGCTCGCATCGAGGATTGAACCTTCAACCTTCAGATGACTGTCACTTAGAACTAAATTTTACTTAGTACTATATCCACTGCGCCACGGGTCCAGATTCCTGAGTTCGACAGAAAGATTCCCGAGTTCGACAAGGTACACCTGAAGAAGGTCGGAGGTTACATCGGCCGAAACGTTGTGATAAAAACACACAAGATAAGAACAGTAGTCCGAATATTCCAAATTCTGCAAATTATCAACCCTCATCTAAAAAAATTCCGAAACATAAAACCATGAACTGTTTTCCCATCCACAAGAAATTGAAAAGGGCCCTCACCAACGCAAGTAGTGTGATTGCCGGAAGTGGAAGCACTAGAACACGGTAAAGAATGAGAGGATACATATGCGAACTACACAGATCCGCTCTTCCCTTCAATGTAAGTTTTCTGCAGGACCACAGTCCAGCTGCATCCTTAACTGCTTTTAAAACTTCCAACCAACTAGGATTATCCGACGAGTCGTATTCATGAAGCGCTCGATCCGCCGAAAAAAAAGGAAGCCCGCTCTAAATAATATTGTTTATGTAATTTTATAACCGCTCTACTTTATATCGAGCACTCTTGAAACAATTGGTGTTATGTTCATTTTATAAACATATTTGAACTTGATCAATTAATATATATATATATATATATATATATATATATATATATATATATATATATATATATATATATAAGAACAAGGGGTCAGGTAAAATAAAATACCTTTTAAAGCAAGTTTAAAGATGCGATATTTTTTTTATTAAAAAAAAAAGAAAAGTCGATACCGATTTTTTTTCCATTTTTTTTATAAACTTTCATGTTTAGTTTTTAATACAGATAAATTTCGCCAAGATGGAATTGGCCTCTTCAGTGTAGTTGTAGGTCCGATCTTATTGGACAGCCGGTGTAGTTGTTGCAGCCGGTTAATGAGGTGGGTTTTTTTCTCACTTTCGGTACGAGATTACGCTTGCACGTGGTATATGTATATATTTGAAAAGTTCATACATTCTTTAAAGCATCTAAATTGAAGTTAAGAACAAGGGGTAAAATAAAATACCTTTTAAAGCAAGTTTAAAGATGCGATATTTTTTTTATTAAAAGTTTATTAAAGTTTATCAAAAAAGGAAAAAAAATCAGTATCGATTTTTTTCCTTTTTTTAATAAAAAAAAAATATCGCATCTTTAAACTTGCTTTAAAAGGTATTTTATTTTACCTTACCCCTTGTTCTTAAATTCAATTTGGATGCTTTAAAGAATGTATGAACTTTTCAAATATATATATATATATATATATATATATATATATATATATATATAAGGATAGGTAGTTTTCTTGAAGCATTGTGTGTAATATATATAGAGGAGTATTAGAAGGCTATCACAATGCAAGAAATGGAAATAAGTCGGCGTTGAGAGCCGACATATTTCAATTTCTTGCATTGTGATAGCCTTCTAATACTCCTCTCTCTCTCTCTCTCTCTCTCTCTCTCTCTCTCTCTCTCTCTGTATATATATCTATCTATATATATATATATACATATATATACATATATATATACATAGAGAGAGAGAGAGAGAGAGAGAGAGAGAGAGAGAGATAGAGATAGATAGATAGATAGATAGATAGATAGATAGATAGATAGATAGATAGATAGATGGGCAGGCAAGTTAAAAAGGTTTGTTTTTCCATTTGACATTTGTGTTGTTCTGTTTTAACGATGCTTCCGTAATAAACAACTGTTTTCTGTTTCAAGCAATTACACGTGTGTGTGTTTAAATCAATTGTGAAAGACTCCCGCCTTTTCTGCGTGAGGCACGCCGTAGAACACCCTATTTATAAATGGCAGGAATACAGTTCCACCATCACGTTCGTTCGTGTTTAGCAGGTGCGTTCACTTTGTATAGGCAATGGTTGTGCGATAGTAATTATCTATTAAAGTCATGGCTTTATGTGCCGACAGAGTTGAGGGTTTATTAGAATCGTGTTCCAATTCAGGCCGCCGTACCAATGACTGTCTATTCGTTCGTTTATTGCCTCGACTTGCGGAAGATACAACCTACAACATCAATATGTGAATAATAATCACTATTCTGAAGAACTGAATTTGAAACGTTTTTATTCTAAAAAAAAAAAAAGCAAAAAAAAAGCAAAAAGACAAAAACAAAAAAAAGCAACAAAAAAAGGAAAACAAAAGCAAAAGAAAAGCAAAGAAAAAAAAAAGCAAAAAGAAAAAAAAAACACAAAAAATACAAAAACAAACACGGATAAAAAAAAGCAAAAAAAAAGCAAAAAGACAAAAACAAAAAAAGCAACAAAAAAAGGAAAACAAAAGCAAAAAAAAAAAGCAAAATAAAAAAAAAGCAAAAAGAAAAAAAAGAAAAAAAAAAGAAAAACACGAAAAATACAAAAACAAACACATATAAAAAAAAGAAAACAAAAAAACAAAGAAAACAAAAACAAAAAAAAGGAAAAAAAAAATACAACCTACAAACATAACAAGTCCATAAATATGTGCATGAGAATCAGTATTCTGAAGATGCCATCAAACAAGGTGTATGCTTAGCGATGAAAAT
>OY744542.1:68786573-68789073 GCA_963556195.1 Sepiola atlantica | reverse complement strand
TATGTATGTATATCAGTATGTATGTATGTATATGCATGTATGTATGTATGCATATTTGTATGTATGTATATGTATGTATGTATGTATATTTATATGTATATATGTATGTATGTATGTATGCATGCATGTATGTATGTATGTATGTACGTATGTATGTATATATACGTATGCATGTAAGTATGGATGTATGTATGTATCTATGTATGTATGTATGTATGTAAATAACATTGTTGTAGATAGTAAGACAAAATCAAAGATTTTAAAAAATTTTGAAATTTGCAGAGTTAACTAAACTACATAATCTCACTTTCAATGAGAACAAAATACATAAATTTATTGCAAAATTCGATCATTGAAACAAAGAACTGCGCCAAATTATATCAAATTAAATTAAATAAATAAGTCTTATTGTTTACTTGAATTATTGTGCTTAGTTTCTGAGGATATTTATAATATCGAAAGATATAAAAATGTTATTTAAGGGTAAAACACCAAAGAAAAATAGACGAGCGAATTGTAGACAAAAGAAGACAATATTGTCATAATTAAATCATTTAAATTTATTTTTCACTTTTTTCAGTCAATAATACGATGTCTTATATTATTTAATACTTCGAGGATATTCCTCTTTTTCAAAAGCCCAAACGGTTTTCGTGGAACGTTTGTTTACCTACGAACATGAAATAGAAAATATTTATAATATGGATAATAAATAAACAAAGAGAATAATAATTATAATAATAATGAACACATAAAATATAATAATAAAAAATAGACATAAATAATAAGTTATATATATATATATATATTTAAATGTCTATATCAAAGGGACTCGTCAGCGTACTGAATGAGGTCTAAACACAATGAGAAATGACGTTCATTCAGTACGCTGACGAGTCCTATGAGTATACACTTTTTAAAATGTATGAAATCAACCCATCTGGATGAAACGGCGGTACGATTCTAAAATATGTAACCTAAAATTTTCAAATAAATTATTTGTATTAGCTCTCACTCTTCTGCGATCAAGCACTTTATTGATTTATTTTCAATATAAATTGATACACACTATATATATATATATATATATATATATATATATATATATATATATATATATATATATATATATATATATATTGAAGACGACAGAAATCTTCTGTTTAGTGATTCCTTTTATTACCATTAAAGACCTGAAGATGATTCCGAAGAGAATCGAAAACGTTAGTCAAACACATGGATCATTCGACGAATGGAAAAAATAAAAAAAGGAATCACTAAACTTAATGAAAAAATGCTGCCTAAATACACACAATATACATATATATTTATATATATATATAGATAGTTTTATTTTTTCTGAAAAATGATGAAGGATATGTGTTCACAGGTAAAAACCGTTTCCCATCTAGGCAGACAATTGTTTCAGCTAAAATCCAAGGATATCGTTTTTAAGAATTTCAACATATTTCAAAATATTTACAGATATACGTCTTAAAGCATGTTTCAAAATACGTTTAAAAAGTACGTCTCAAAATACATCTAAATGTCTGCCTAGATTGAAAACGATTTTTACCTGTGAACATCTATCCTTCATCATTTTTCAGGAAAAATAAAACTTTATAAAATAGCTCTAACGTATTTTATGTTGTAAAATGATCCACCATTTGAAAAAATTTAAATGTGGAATTAAACACACGCACACATATATGTATGTATGTATGTATATATATATATATATATATATATATATATATATATATATATATATATGTGTGTGTGTGGGTGTGTGTGTGTGTGTGTATGAGTGTGTGTGTGTGGAATGTGGTGCTATTGAACCGACAGGATTTAGTCTTGGGTCGCCAAGTTCAGTATTCTACGTGGTTATCCACTTCAACAGGTCACGTCCAATAACTAAGATATCCTACTTTATGAAAGTCAGGAATCTTACCTGTTCAATGAAGATATGGGAGGTGACGGTGGTTAAGTGGATATCGACACGGACTGAAGATCTGGGTGTTCCAAGTTCGAATCCAGTCGGTTCCACAGTACTACTTTCGCGTAGGGATGTTGGCAACCTTCACGTGGTCCTTCCCGTAAATACCCGATGTCTTTCCAGAAAGATTTCTAACTAGAAACACATCGGGGAAACTAATGACAACACCAGAATCATCTGATTCACACGAGAGAAGAAGAAGAAGAAGAGGAAAAAGAAGAAGAAGAAGAAAAAGAAGAAAAAGATATATAAAGAAGTATGTACTGGCTGTTCCATTTTGTGATCGAGGTAAACCACGTTTCTACACATCGGAATGTGTTCAGCTTGTCAAAGTCGCACAACATACAGAGCTTTCAAGTTTATTGTGTTCACTACGGCTTCATTACATCCACTCTGGTCGGAGTTTCCTCACTGATTTGATTAAAGGTACAATGCAATATAATTATCTGGAAACACAAAACATCGGGTTGGGATTCAAGATGCGGGGATCTGATTCGGGGGGGT